>PVIC010007674.1:0-50270 GCA_004025085.1 Thryonomys swinderianus | reverse complement strand
CTTCCTTCCTTCCTTCCTTCCTTCCTTCCTTCCTTCCTTCCTTCCTTCCTTCCTTCCTTCCTTCCTTCCTTCCTTCCTCTTTTAGAGAGGGTCTTGCTTTGTTCAGGTTGGCCCTCAGCTCATTATGTAGCCCAGGCAAGCCTTGAACTCACAGCAGTCCTCTTGCCTCTGCCTCCTGAGAGCTGGGATTACAAGTGTGAGCTACCAAACTTTGCACTGTGGTATGTGGTACTGATTGCTGGTGGGCGTGAGTGCATTTCTGATGCTAGAAAGCTCTGTCTGTAGCACTTGAAAGGCCTCTGAGCGATGCTTAAACCCAGCCTGCAGAGTTCTGTTCTGTACAGTACTCTGGGTCTTTGCTTCTGCCCCACTTAGGATATGAGTGTATTCTTGGTAACAAGGGCCAGGCTCCCTAAATGGCCAAGAAAAGAGTATTTCTGTTTTTGGTGGGTACCACCAGGATGATATGCATTTAGTACCTGATTCTTTTCTGTCTCTGTTATCTCCCAAAGCCCCTGATGTTAATCTGCAGAGTAAACCTAAATAATTTTCCTTAAAACTGAAAAGTAATTACTGTTAGGTAATTCCACCTTCTGATCAGAAAAATAACACACAATAAAAAAATAAGTAAAGTATGGAAACACTAAAATTTTATACACATGATATATGGATAAATCAGAAAAAGGAAATATTTTGAAATATTGTTCTTTATGCATGTATCTATTTCAATCATTAAAGGCATTGCTTACCTTAATGATACTTTTCTGTTTGCAAGAAAACATGAAATGGCTATTGTAATATGAGTCATCAGGAATGCAAATCCAATACCCAGAAGGATCCATATATCTGCAATTTCAAACCACATGAAAAGATAAATATGCAGTAAAATATACCAATGATCACAAACCAAGCAATCTGTTTAGGTATGTCACTTACTATTTGGAATGTACATAAAATTATTGGAAGTAGTAGGGTTGGACTTGATGTGGCATCTATTTCCTTTCCATCCTTGTGGACATCTGAAAATGGGACAAAATGTGATAGTTGTCAACAACAACAAAAAATGTTGTGGAAACATATTTGAGCAGAATTCTTAGGAGATAGAAAAATGTCAACAGTGAGATTCTAGTAATATGGGTAACTGATAAGAAACCAAAAAATGTTAAGCCAAAATGAAAACAAAATTTTATTATTTTCACATTACTGTGGAAGATGATTTTTAAAAATATTTATCCCCTTCTTGTCTTTATAGGATGAGAATTTGGCTTCCACATGTTCATTTTTGTTCTGTCTTGTTTTCAAATACTGTCTCATTTTTACCAGCATCCAGTATCATTGTAACTTATTTCTCATTTGGCTCAGACTCAATACTATCCCTTTTTTTGATAGTGAACACATTTAAGTGCTTTCTGGCAACCAATAGCGTGTACTCAAATTATAGATTAACATAAACATAAACCAGAGAAAATTTGTTTCTCGCTACAAGGGACGAGACATCATGTACTTAGATTTGGAATCAGATGAAAAATCTTATTTTATTCATTAGTAGCAAAATGTTCAGACTTCTGCTAGGGACCCTTTACCCTTGCATCACCTTTAGGAATTTCAGAATTCAAGACTAGCTTATTTCTCTAAGGGAGATCAGGTTTACTGTTAGGCAGTAAATATATCACAATTTTGCTCTCAGTGTGTGTTTGCATGGCCCGTGTCAACGTCTCTGCATACACGCTCATTTGGCAGAACAGAATACATGCTAAAATGGATGTGGCTGAAGTTCTCGCCGTATCCACACTATGTGCCAGATGACAGGATTAAAAGCTAGTTTAGGAATGTATGTGTTTAAAAGCTGTGAGTTCAGAGTGGTGCCCATTCAACACAAGTACATTTTCTCTCAGTCACTTAAAAAGGCCAACACAGGGATGCTCAAAAGCAATTCATTCAGAAAGCAATCAGCTTCTTTAAAAAAATCTAGAGATTCTGAGAGCCTCACTAGAATGTCTTCTTTTCCCAAGTAAATATTCTTTAAAATGTAAAAATCAAAAACAATTTTTTGATGTTTCCAAAATTCAGCTTAAAATAATTTAGGGTTATTGAGTGTTGGAGTCTTTGGTTTTTATTTTTGTTTTTTTGTTTGTTTATTTATTTATTTTGAGACAGGATCTCTTTTGTAGTTCGGGCTGGCCCTGAGCTCACTATGTAGCCCTGGCAAGCCTGGAATTCAGCAATCCTCCTGTCTCTGCCTCCCGAGTGCTGGGATGATAGGCATGAGCCACCACGCCCGGCGCTTTGGTTTTTATTTTTGCCATCCTTAAGATATCTTTGGTGTCTGTCCTCATTTCACAGCACAGATTCTACACGGAAGTCTTTCACATGTGTCCACCCTGATGAGGCTAAAGACGGAAGACAATTTTATTCTGGGTTAACTGGATTTCTTTACATTTTGAAAGTCTAAAGAAATTTCCACCTTGGAAAATACTATGGATGTGAATGCTCCTATTAGAAAGTAACTGGGAATACAGTTTAGAAAATCATACTTCTATCTACTTCTGTTAGTCTATCTGCCTATCAGTCTCCTCGATGGCCACATATTACACCATTATAAATTTGTATTTCTGTAAAACCTGTGAGGTGGGCAGGAAGAGGAGGAGGGAGAAACACTTGCTGGGTTGCAGAAAGAAACACAATTATTTAACATATACGGTTGTCCCTATTGGTCAAACTAAACTTCCTCCATTGAAAATCCAGTGTGCAGAGCAACTGTGGTCATAATCCCCAGCTTCTTTAAGTTCTCACTGACAGAGGTGGGTCCTCAGCACCCGACGTGGGAGGGTGGGGCAGCGTTCCTGGCACACTAGGGCAGTGCACCCATTCTTCAGGCAACAACAGGGAAAAGCCTTTCTCCCCTGAGTGCCAAGAGCTGGAAGGGAAGGTAGAAAATCCCGTCCTTCTCACTACAGGTAGGTGGACTCATTTCTCCCTGAATGATCATAAATCTTTACTCAAGATCATTAAGATATCTTTCAAAAATAATAGCATCATTTTCATTTTTGCCACTACTTTTCACAAGCATTCTGGGTAGGGAAGGTTAGATGTTATATGTAACCATTTATTTTTCATTAATACACCAGCATTATTAACATAATAAGTAAAAAAATATAACCAGTTCTCATCCTGCAGGGCAATCAATATTTTGTTTCAGCTATCTTATTTGGTGATGTGCTAGGTACTTCTGTATTGCTGGGCGAGCAGGCTGAAGGTTCTTTCAGGAAGAAGTAGGACAGGGGAGGTGGTAGAAGAGCTACGGAGAGGAATTCAGCACACTTTGATAATGTGGCTGCCAAATGAGCAAGACTAGTCCAGGTGGGGACATTGTAGGCACAGCTTGAATGTTTGGTTAAGTGCCTTGGAGGTGTGGGGAGTGCTGTATAATTGTCTGCGGCTAGGAAATAGTTCCTAAGGAACAGGATGACAAGTTCCACTTTATTAGCTTGGCAATTAATTAAGGATTAGAATTGCCCTTATAGGCAATCACTTAGGCATTTCATGACTAAACAAAGCTGAATGCAAGAGTGGTTTCACCACTTGTGAAAGGCAAAAAAAAAAAAATCCCATAAAGATCATAAATAATATATAATACCTGGGCCAAATGTAAGATACATTACTCTAAATTAGAATGCTTGGGGGTTGGTGGTTTTTGTTTGTACATTTTAATGTCAAGAAAGGAAAACCTTAGATGAAATATAATTATTTTGAATTTTTATAAACTATTTTCAGAATCAATTATTAGGATTGTTTTATAAAATTAAAAGTTTAAATGTAACAAGCATCATAAAAGGAAAAAAGGATCACTTGCTTTTTTTTTATTCAGAGAGCACTCATTGGAAAAATATCTGAAGAAAATTGGGTTTGTTTTGTTTATATACTGGTCTGTTTTATGACTTACTGCTTGTGTCTTTCAGTCTAACATTGGAACATTTCAACCTTAGTTTTAGAACCCTGGAAGTTCAGACTACTGACCAATCAGCATATGAGTGGCAGCTCTTCCAAATTCATTCCAGCAATCACCCTTCTTAACACTACATCAAATTGTATAACTTTACTACTGGTTTGCTGGAAGTGAATTCAATTTGACTTCTAGAGTTCTGATTCTCCTGAGCATAATCTTAACTCAAGACCATGCCTATCACCACACACAGATGGCCATGGTCTTCAGTTTGGGTATCAGGAATTTTTGTCATTGATAAATGATGTCTCTCCTCAACTCTGATGGGAAAGAGGAAGCATCTAACCCTATTATACTCAAATGGTTATCAGGTTACTATTTTGCTGCAAAAACCATCTTGAGGATAAATCCACTAGTAGGAAGAGCCTGGGAAATCACTGAAAAAAAAAAAAGGAAGAACAACTTTAACAGCATTGCAGTGTTCTCTGTTAGCTCATGTGCTGAGCCTACTCTGCGATTAGACTTTTGGACTCATGAGTAAGAAAGTTCCTCTAATATATGGCTAATTTGCTTTGGGTCTTCTATTTCTAGCACATGGACACACATACACAGTTGCTATTCTCTTCCATTCTGTTCTTTAATATTCTTTTCATTAATAATTCTTATTTATAAAGTATTTGATGACTGTGTACTACACATAAGGTTCAGGACAAAGAAATGGATAAAACATGTTTGTGAATTTGTAGAAACATGATCTAAAAAGAAAATGCAAAAGTACATTTGAAAATAACCAAGACAAAAAGTAGAATGTGAAATATAAAATACAAGAAAGGTAAAGAAAGGTGTTAAAGGAATGAGGAAATAACTGTGCCAAAATCTTTATTTTTTAATAAAAGTGAAGAATGTGCAATTTCACCTAAGTATTGTTGGAACATGTAGAGTACTATATTAGAGAGCCTCCCAAAACTGAAGTATTAATATGTATGGTACAATAATACTTTAGAAATTGGACAACCAAGTTTTAGATATACTCAACACCTGATGAGGCCTCAAGAGGTCTGCTCAAGTATGACTTGCTATTAGGATACTAAACTAACCTCTAAATCTTACAATTCTTCATTGTAGTACATTTTTTCAGCTCTTACTCTTTCGTTATGTAGTTTGAAGGATTTAGAAGGAAAATCTCTTCAGGAGCAGCATGTATCTTGACCACATTACAAATCATATTTTTAAGCATTATAGGAGACAGGCTTTTCTTATTTTTTGGTCAGCTATTTTTAATATCATGTTATGATTATTTAATTTGTACCTGTTATTTTTTGTTAGGAGGAGCCAGCATCATTCTACATTTATAACCTGAACTTTAGAAAACAATATAGGAAGCCCATCCAAAAGAAATCTGTATTAAGTACCTCCTGTGTTAGACTAGATTTTAAATGCTTTAATATATAATTTGTAGTGCAAGAGTGTTAACAAAATAGGATTTCCCCATTTCATCATGGAGAAAACGAAGAAACAAAAAAGTTGAGCTTTAAGTTGCTATTTGCTTTCTCTGGTCTTCCTAAACGTGGAATATTGTTGTAATAATAGTAGTTAGCTTTATCTTTTTTTCTGTTAGGAAAGCAACACACATAAGAGAAATTTGTGAAAATGCCCATTTATCTCTTTGGGCCTCACTGTGACACACTCTGAGGTGTAAAGAAGGCAGCTGAGGTGCCTGGAAGAGTAAGACAGGAAGTCAAAACACCTAGATTTCTGGCCAGATCCTACTATTTTCTAGCTCTGCAGCTGTGAGACAATCAAATATCTTCTGCTGTGTATTAAAAAAGAACCATAACTTAGAGAATATACACAAGAACTGCACAAAACAATGTGCATGGTAACACACTGCAGACTGATAGGTGCTGTGAGGAGCAGTTCACTAATCTTTTGCTGTCTGGTAAAAGTCTCATGGTGACTCTTCCTGCCAACCTTATGGGTCCAGGTGCCAGTGGTCCTGTCCTTCCCAGAGCTGGATCTGACAAGCACAGTCACACACACCACTTCATCACCATGAGACTCGCTGGAAGAAGAAAAAGCCTTCGCCATGCCTCTGATTTCATGGCTTATCAATAACTTCATTTCTAAAAATACATGTTAATGTACAAATGCACTTCAAGGTCCCTGATGTAGATAGATAAGGAAGAGCACACTTTTTGAAGATATTCAATGCACACTTGCTCGTGATTTCTACACCACCGGAAGTGCTCCAAAGGGGAAGGAAGTAAAATTGTCCCAGGTTAGCGAGATGATTTCTATTCAGATGAAATACTTTCTGAGCCATGTGCCAAGTTTCTACCAGGGGAAAGACAGTGGGAAAATTAAGGCAAGCCCTTAACAACCTGTCCTCCTCATAATAGTTGAATTTACTGTAATAAAACAAGAACTCAGTAGAAGCCACTAAATATTCTCTGAGCCACAAGATAGTACAATTTCACAGTGAACACCAGTGATTAATTTGCTTGGAGTAATTTCCCCCAGAACTAATTAGCTCCAGCATGTATTATAATATTTGTAAGTACTAGGTACTGCACAACTGAAAAAGAAAGATAAACATCCCTCTCCATTCATGCATTAAGGCCTATTTTCTTAACATGAAGAAAGAAAAGGAGAAATAAAATATAGTCAGATTCTTTCGGCCATAGCCAACACCCTAATCTTTCCTATATTCTTACAGGTTCCTGCTGTTAACAGGTTGTAACTGAGGAGTTGCTGAAATAACTCGTTTCTGGGTGTGCTTAGTAACACCCACTCATTACTCATTAACACTTGGACCGAAACTCTTCCCATTTTTATTTTCCTTCATGTGCAAGACTTAGTGCACTTGTCTCATTGCCAGAGAAAGCAAATGAGGAAGTTTACATTTACCAAGTACATGTTCGGGCCAGTGATTTAGCTCAGTGATTCCAGCACCTACCTTGCAAGCGTAAGGTCCTGAGTTCAATACGGGTAACCACATACAATGCTGGGCGTGGTGACTCACGCCCACCAGCAATCAATACCACATACCACAGTGCCGGGTGTGGTGGCTTCCGCCTGTAATCCCAGCACTTGGGAGGCAGAGGCAGGAGGATTGCTGAGTTTGAGGCTTGCCTGGGCTACATAGTGATCTCAGGGCCAGCCTGAACTGCAAAGCAAGAACCTGTCTCAAAAATTAAAAAAAAAACAAAAAAACAAAAAAACAAAAAACTAAGCACATGTTTATGGACTAATTTGTTGGGAACCAACAGAGGGTTTTGTCTGGTCATTTACATGCTATAAATTGTTTTAATACACCTAAACTGATACATTTTTATTTACTCATAATTTTTTTCTAATAAGTTTGAAGCAAAACAAGTGCTAAAACAGGGGCATAGTTATTTCATACAAATAGTGATATCTGTGTATTCAAATTTAAAAGATAGTACCGCTGCCAATGTGATAAAGTTTCAGTATTTTTTTTACTGATGTTGGACAATGAGAACAACACATCGGTTATATCATTTCTTCTTTTCTTTTATGTTTTGTCGGTATCAAGAATTGAAATCAGGACCTTGCAGTTGCCAGGCAGGCATGGTGCCGCTTCCTAGCCCTGGCTATATAAATTCTACCATGTATAAAATTAAAAGGAAATGTAGAGAATAACCTTTTTGTAACAGATACACCATTTATTTATTTATTCATTCACTTATTTATTTATTTATTTATTTATTTGCAGTACCAGGGATCAAACTCGGGCCCTTGTGCATCCAAGGTTGGCATGGTAAATACCTTTTGTTTTTAAAAGAGATTTATAGGTTAAAAAACAAATTTCCCTACATACTTCTTCATTTCATCTGTCACCCAATACCATCCATTTTGCTACCTCCATGTCTTTACTTCCTCCTGCTCCATCTTGATTTTTTCTATGCGACCAAAGGTCTTCATTACCCTGCTAATGACACAGGTTCCCAAGTGACTTTTCTGCCTCCAGACTGATGTCACATTGTCTAATTTCCCTGATTAAAAACCCATGCCACTTTCCCAGAACTTTCAGTGCCTGTCCATATGAGGGGGATTTACAGACTCTCTTCAGATTGGGTCTCTGTCTGGCCAGAAGCTCAGATCTCAACTATCTTTTGGCTGATAAACTCTTTCTTCTCTAACATTTTCTCAAAAACTTGCTTTACTAGTACATGTTTGCAGCACAAAATGATTATATTCACTGTGGGGAGCTGGTCCCTGGACATAAGACATTTTCATTCTTTTTTTGTCCCTCCCTGCTCCCTCCATCTCTTTTTTTTTTTTTTTTTTTTTTTTTTTTTTTTTTTTTTTTTTTTTTTTTTTGCTTTTTGGAGACAGGGTCTCGCTTTGTAGTTCAGGCTGGCCCTGAGCTCACTATGGTGCCCAGGCAAGCCACCACGAACTCAGCAATCCTCCTGTCTCTGCTTCCCAAGTGCTGGGATTACAGGCATGAGCCACCACGCCCAGCATTATATGTGGTAACCGGGGATCGAACTCAGGTCCTTGCGCTTGCGAGGCAGGCGCCGGAACCACTGAGCTAACCCTCTGGCCCTCCCTCCATCTCTTGAACTCCTTCTCATTTGAGGAAGATATAGTTCCCTATTTTCCATCATTTTTATTTTATTTTTATTTTTATTATTGTTATTTTTTGAGACAGTGTCTCGCTTTGTAGTTCACACTGGCCCTGAGCTTACCATGTAGGCCAGGCAAGCCTCAAACCTAGCAATGCCCCTGCCTCTGCCTCCCAAGTGCTGGGATTACAGGCTTGAGCCACTGAGCCCGGCATTGTGGTGTGTGGTACTGGTTGCTGGTGGGTGTGAGTCACCACACCTGGTATTATTGTATGTCGTTACTAGGGATTGAGTCAGGGACCTTGCACTTGCTAGGCAGGTACCGGGACCACTAAGCTAAATCTCTGGCCCTCCATCATCCATTTTTAAATTTTGTTCTTTTTTTGTATTTTGGGTTTTTCATATAAGAGAAACCATGCAATATTTAAGCTTGTGTGTCTGACTCATTTTACTTAATATTATGGTCTCAGGGTACATCCGTGTTCCTACAGATGCCTTGAGTTTGTCCTCTATGGCACTGCAGTACCCCATTGTAAGTAAACGCAGTATTTTCTCACTTATTCGTCTGGTGATGGACAAATAGTCTGCTTCCAAGGTTCAGCTAGTATGAATCATGCTGCTCTAAGCACAGGTATGCATAGATTACTTAATATGACATCTTTAATTCTTTTGAACGCTACCTAGATGGGGAACAGCAGGATCAAGTGGAATTTGTAGTTTTAGTTTGCTTAGGAAATCTCCACGCTGGTTTTTGTGTGGTTGTTTACATTCTTACCAGCAGTGTAGGAGGGTTTCTCTTTCCCCCACCCTCACTCAAAGCTCCTGCACCTAGAAAATGTGTTCTTTCCTACTTCCAGGACTTCAGACAGTACCTGTCCTTACTGGCCGAGAGTTGGCTTCACTGTTTATCAATCAGGTCAGCCTATATTGACTCCTAAGAGACCAAGACAACTGTCATTCTCCCCTGGAAATCCTGGGTGGCCTCCCCTGACTTAAATTCCCCCAAGTTTGTCCAGTGGTTCTCTGCATACCCTTTTTGAAGCCCTTAATACCACAGCACCGGAACTGTCTTCCTTTTAAACATTGGCCACTATGTATTGACTGAAGTCACGACCTTATCTGTTCACTTCTTATGTTCCAATAAGTTTCATTTACACACAGGTAGTTGCCAAAATATTAATTTTAATTCCCATAATAGTAGTTAACACGTGAGGAGCAGGGGTTTATTTCAGTGATTCTGGCACCTGGATCACAAATGCAAGGTCCCAAGTTCAATCTCTGGTACCAACAAAACAAAACAACCCTCACAAAACCCACAAAAAACAAAGGAAAAAAACCCCACGTAGAATAGATAATGTGTTACAGCAGAGGCACTTTTATTTCTTATGTATATTATCTGTTTACCCATCAGAATAGTCATTTACAACTTCAGCTGCTCTCAGAACTCCTTGCAGCATTTGTTGAAACACACAGAGTGCTGTACCCCTTTGCCAGAGTTCCTGACCCAGTGGGTCTGAAGTGGACTTCAGATGTCATTTTCAGCAAGTTCACAGGTGATCCTAACTCCGTGGAGCTGGAGCTGCAACTGGAGAAGTCTAAACTTATCCTTGACAGGGTCAGTGTTATTACTTTCAATGTAGAGAGGATATTGAGGCTTTGTGAGTAGTGAATTCAGGTTCTCTGAACTTCCTGTCTTCTCATCATCGCACCATATGCACCACATGAAACACTATCATTCGGTTTATAATAAAAATAAAAAAGAATCTGTTTATGAAGTATGAGATGCTGTCCTTATGGGATGGTAATTTGAAAATGCAAACTGCATGCTTCTGTGTTCGTTTTATTGCAATTTCCACTTGAACTGCTAGCCAAATTTATAGAATTGCAAATGGAGGATGGAAGCACATTCATATATTATATCTAATTATTTCAGCACAGTAAAAACTTTAATTACTTTGGAGTAGAAACAAAGAAGATAAAATTGTTCTTCTGTTCCTCATTTTTTCAAACAGGTTGATGAAGTGATGCTAAAAAAATTCTTTTTAATATAAAACAGTTCCTGAAGTTGATGTTTTCAGTTATTTCCCCTTTTCCTTCCAGCTGTTGCAAAGCAATATTTCTTTAGAGTTAGTTGAGAGACAGATGAAAAAGAAATGAAAAGAAAAGTAAATAATTCACAAACTGGGCAACTGCAAAGGGGCTACAAATCAACAGATACTAGCTTCTTTTTAAAAGATGAATAAAGTGTGAAGGTTTTGCTGTGGAGTGCAGTGCTAGCAAAAGTAGATTTTTGAAAACTTTCTTCATGTGGCGTGTAGAAACTTCTTTAAAGATCCATTCTGAACTCGGACTTCCAGTGTGCCCTATTCACACGAGATTGAAATGTATGTTAAAAGGCGCATGCGTGCACATGCGCACGTACACACACACACACACACACACACACACACACACAACAGATCAGAGGAACGCTAAAAGTGAGAAGAGGCAGAGAATTCGGGCTCTGGAAGGAATTTCCATCAAGTATAATGCTTTCAAGTCCAGATTGAGACTCTGGAGGTCTAAGACTCACTTAAACCTGTTCATAAAGAAACAAATCCTTTTACTTGTCCAGTACAAAACCAGGATTCATAAAGGCTGTTCATCTGAAGATGAAGTTTAAATTGTTTGTTTGCTGAATAACTGTTGAGCACCTTCTCTGTACCTTTCTTGGCAACTCTTATGCTTTGGGTTTAGATGTCTCCCCAAAGCCTTGTGCAGAGGAGGTGGAACATTTTCAGAGGTGTTGAATCTGGAATGTGAGATGCTGGGGTTAAGGGCCTGTGATTACAAAACCACTACAGGCGAGTGAGTGGTTTGGCACCGCCCTCATCCCACTGGTCTCAATGACATAAAAGGGGCAGGAGACGCGGGAGTGGCTTATTGCCTTTGCTGTCTGCCACTGTCACGAACTGAAGCTCCCGTGTTGCCTTTGCTGCCTTGTGTGAGCCACGCTGTTTCCCCGCCTTGAGGCCTCTTTGCCATCCCTGCCTCGGAGTCAGCCAAAGATGGACTGAAACCTCTATGAACTATAAGCAAAATGAACCCCTTCCTTTTTAACTTTGGATGTCAGGAATTTTGTCTCAGCAATGAAAGGAAGGGAATCAACACAGCAATAGAATTCCTCAGTCCATATGCTTTCTGGCTGCTGAACGCACTGGACATCAGGCGACGCTGTCAGCATGATAAAATGGTGCTGTGGGCTCTCCGGGGTCCCTTCCGGACTCATGGTGTCCTCAACAAAGAACTAGACAGGAAACCCAGTAGTGAGGCTCCATATTTATTAAAGGTAGTTAAGGCCAGAAAAGAAGGGAGAGAAAGTATTCAAAAAAGAAGTGCTTTGCAGTGTGAATGAGGGCGTTAAAGCAAGAAATGGATGCTCTGGCTGCAGAGGGAACCACTAGGAAAAAAAAAAAAAAAAGCAATGGCCCTAAGGTCCATGGCCACCATCACTCAACAGCAGAGCTGGCAACAGATCTAGGATATCCTTCGAAAACCTGCTTGATCTTGTACAAGAAAAACTGATACCAGGAACAGGGCTTGGAAGCTGTACTGCGCATGTCCCAAATCTCAGTGACTGACAGCTCATGCTGCTTACCCAACCACTGTGCCACACCCTAGTCTCCTGCCTCAGTGCAATCCCCTGAACAAAATAAGCTTTCTATTGCCTTGGTGGTTTTGCATTTGTTGCTCAGTGACAGGCATATTTTGCCTTTTTACTCAGCTTTCCCATGATTGGACACAATACCTGACACTACAGATTAAAGGAGTGGGTTTAACTGGTTCATGTTGTAAGGGGATTCAGTCTCTGGTTGGCAGAAGGACCTAGCACAGCAAAGATACTTAGCTCATGGCAGCAGAGGAGAGCAGAGGAACAGTGCTGGGGAGAAAGAGGTAAGGAAGCAGACATGGACCCGAAGGCCACATCCTCATATCCCACCCAGAAATACCCAGAAGTGCACCCCACTAATTCCTGGAGTGAAACCCCAAAGCCAAGCAAGTTGACACTGCACCTTAGTCTATGACCCTGTCCATGTCTTAGAATACCTTACACTTTCACAGAATGATGGTCATGGCAGAAATCAAATCCTCAGAAAGGCCACAATCACCTGCTTTCATCTTTCCCCTTGCTGGGGATTTAGCTCAGTGCTTCTGGCACCTGTCTTGTAAGCACAAGGTCATGAGTTTGATCCCAAGTACCAAAAAAAAAAAAAAAAAAAAAAAAAAAAAAAAAAAAAAAAAAAAAAAAAAAAAAAAAAAAAAAAAAAGGAAAGAAAGAAAAAGGAATCACATCCTTCCTCTCTTTCTAAGGGTCTGCACTTTATCACTATTTTTGTTTGTGGCATCTGTTACTACTATGTGTATATATAGATACACATACAAAATGTGTATTAAACTCTGTAAACACAAATCTGGAAACCTGAATGTAATGAATATTTTGGAATGGTAATATGAATTATAAAAGTAATATGAGCAGTAGAATTTCAGAGTACTTCAATAATAACTGTACCAGCATGACATTTTTAAAAGCACTATTAAAATAAGCTGCAAAACAGGCTGTTCTTTGGTGCATGTATGTAGAATTATAGTTGCTTTAGCAGTGAACAACCCCCCCCTCCCCGCCCAGCCCATTCTCCTTTTTACGTGGAGACAAGGTCTTTCTAAGTTGCCTTAGAACTTGTGACCCTGCTACCTCAGCCTCCTGAATATGTTCACTTCTTTCAAAGTTTCAAGAACACGTTAGTCTCAGGCAATCCATGCAACATAGCCATTCAGAAAATCAGTTAATATTTGCTTGATCACAAAACCCCTCAAAATATTATCCACAGCAGAAATCTTGAAAACGGCATCATTCACATGCATATGCCAAAGTCCCTAAATAAATTACCAACAATCTGAATATGGACGTACATTTTGCTGCAGGATTAAAAACAACTGCTCTTCCTTCCATATGCAGTTCTAATCCATAAAGAAAAGGCAAATAGTTTGTATTAAGGAGGAAACAGTCTTGTGGGGAAGAAATGAAAATACAGTGGCAAACCTGTTGTTCTAATTTTCCAACAGACTACCTCCAGTAATATTTCCTCATCAAGTAACTGTACCAATGAATTATGTCAGGCTCTTGGTGAATAAATAATCCTCAGATAAGCCTGTCAAAATATATAAAATAAGGACTAATCAGATCATTGTTAATAAAAGTTCCCTAAGATATTTCTGCATCCAGAACAACTTACTGATGATTCGTTTTATTTTATTTTATTTTATTTTATTTTATTTTATTTATTTTATTTTATTTTATTTTTTTGGCAGTACCAGTGATCAAACTTGGGCCTTTATGCTTCCAAAGTAGGCGTAGTATCACTTGAGCTAAATCCCTGGGCGTTTTAGATTTTTAAGACTGTCAAATATCTAAGTTTCCAGCATTGTGTGTTTCTATACACGTAAAAAGATAAGGTTAACTAATTTGCTTCATAGAGCTATAGCTATTTCATAGGTCAAACATAATAGCTACACATACCTGTAGAGTGATCTCATACACGTGTGAAAGTTCCCTAGAGGTAGTTGGTTTTCTCTGTCCTTAGGTTCCACATGGATGGATTCAAACATGCACACAGTAAATATTTGGGAAACAAAATTTACCTTACTGAAGATGTACAGACATTTTTCTTGTCATTATTTGTTAAATGATATAACAACTATTTAACATGTATGCTGTATGAGGTAGTAGAATTAATCTAGAGATGATTTAATTTTTTTTTTTTTGAGATAGGGTCTCACTTTGTAGTTCAGGCTGGCCCTGAGCTCACTATGTAGCCCAGGCTAGCCTCGAACTCAGCAATCCTCCTGTCTCTGCCTCCCAAGTGCTGGGATTACAGGCATGAGCCACCACGCCTGGCACTGTAGTATGTGATATTGATTGCTGGTGGGCGTGAGTCACCACGCCCAGCATTGTATGTGGTTACCGGGAATCGAACTCAGGACCTTGCGCTTGAGAGGCAGGCGCCAGAACCAATGAGCTAAATGTCCGGCCCTTAAATTTTTAATGTGTACTGAAGGGCGTGCATAGGTTAAAAGCTAACACTAACTCGACTTATGCAAGGGGCCTGCACATTCATGGCAGGGTCCTGGATCTGTCTCCTGCCAATACAGAAGAATGTGGAAATGGTAGAACATTCCTACAAAGAGTGTAAGAACAACAGAGATAAATGTGTTACTATACATAGTGATGGCCAGCATTTGTAACATCCATCGACAGTGATTCTTTGTGTAATATGTACAGATATACTTCAGAGAAATTGCATTTTTAAAGACATCTCTTAATCTTCCTGCCTTGGACAAGTAAAGAATGATGGTCTTTAATGGGGAGGGTAGAGAGGGGCATGTGGGGAGGCTGAGGGTGCAGATACCAGCCTGCAGGTGGTGCAGAGACAGGACCTCTAGGAATGAAGAGAATGAAAACTGTTCCTGTTAAAGGCTATATCATGCTGTGAAGCATCACAAGTTTTAAGGACACACAGATATTTACTACCTGAGCAGGGATCCTCTAGATGAAGGGGGTCAGAGGGAAATTCTAAAACAGGGGAAGAGAAAGAAAAGCTACAGAAAGAGCCAGCAGATGGTAATGAAAACTCTCTGCCAAAGAGGTGCTGCCTTATCTTCTTGTGTTTCAGCAGCTTCTATCACAGTAAGTCCTGGCATAGAAGTATCCTGCCACACCCATCTATACAGCAATGAGTATTTCCTATTAAATTAAAACTGTCTGTAGAGTTGATTATTTCCTGAGCTGGTTACCACATCTGACAAATGTACTCTAAATTCTAAAGTTTAGGCAGTGACAGCTGACATGCAACATGTATTGATTGTTCTTATATTGCTATTTAGCTATTTTGTATCATGTTATATTTGTCTATACAACATGCACACAGATTGGCATAATGTGATGAAATATATTTGCAGTTGATTCATGTTACATTTTTGTTTTAAATAAAAGCCTTTTTAAAGCTTGGATTTTTAAGAAATTCTTTGAGCAATTTTTGCACTCTGTGTCCCATACTATGTATTAATATATCTTTTGAAAGATCACTGTGTTGTTTTGGAACAAGTTTTCTACATTTGAATCATATGCTCAAAAGTTCACCAAGGCCCAAAGCTATGTCCTAGGTGAGCACAAAAGATAAATCTTGTTAGCTCACAGAGTTCACATTTTATTGAGGAGAGGGTGTGCATTTTGTGAGAAGGGAAAAGGAACAAATATCTAAGTATGTTCATGGTGAAATCTGAAAGATTACAAAATCTATTCAAGGGTCACACAGGAGACAGAACATAGGCAACTCTTTCCGGTAGTTTTATCGTGACAGGGACAACACCAATCTGTTTGGGAGCCAGAAGGAAAATCAGGAACAGTCAGGCTATCTTGTACTTTTCTTTAAGGCTATAGCCACTAAAGTACTGGGAATTCGCTCCATAATGAGGGGTGGGGTGAGGGGGCTGGTGTTTGATAAAGACACCAGTGGCGAAAAGGAAAATCTTGGGAGGATGGGAAGGAATAAGTTTCATAACCTTTGTGGGAGCAGGATCCCTTCAGAGGGAAGACAGGGAACAGGACATTTAAGTGGAGGCTGGTTTTCAGATTTGCTGATGGATCCACCTGACAGTTCTCTGACAAGGAATCTCTTACAGGAATCTGAGGGGAAGTAATTTGCAAAGATGGCACAGTGGGGTGTGAGGCTGGAGGAGAAAGAAGAAAGCATCAGGTTGGAATGATTTTTGACTCTTAGAGAGAAATAAAACTAGAAACATGTAGTACATTCTCAAGAAGTTTTGAGTGCCTACCTAAGATTATAACTCTGTATATATGCGTGAGAGAAATCATTTTGTTACATTTATATTTTCATTATTGTATGAATATTATTAAAAATTCAAATTGTGCTTCAAGTTTTAAGATGCAGAGACAAATAATAACTTCTTTTACTTTCTTCTATGCGGATCTCCATTTTTAATAAATAATACACACATACATGTTTTTGATTCATCTGTGTCACTGTTATATCTAATACTTTCCTCATATTATATAATTGGCACCTCCTTACTGCTTCCTAGAAGCTGCTCTCTACCACTCAATATATTTAAATCCATATGTAGAGTTTATAATATCATCACTACATAAGTATTATTCATTGCTAACACAATTATGTATGTTTTATAAAAAATTTAGTGTTTTATTTTTCTTGTTCTGGAGTTAGTTGTTCAGTTTTTTTCATTGCCTAAGTTCACTATGCTTTGTGTCTAACCCCTAAACTCTCCAACTACTCCTTAATGCAATTTTGGAAGAAGTCAAAATCTCAGGTAGACCATTGCTCCTTTTTCCTTTTAGAAAGACAGCCTTCCAGAGGAGAAATTTCAGGATATTTTCACACCTGCCTGTCCCTTTGTGCTGATCAGGATTGTTTGGTATATTTGCTCTTCAAGAACTGGTGTGAAGAAATGTTCATCTTCTCTTCACTGGCCATCAGACAAATCCAAATTAAAACAACACTGAGATTCTTAGTCCAGAAAGAACAGCCATCATTAAGAAATCTGACAATAACATGCACTCGTGAGGCTGTGTACATTTGTGAGGGCTTGCATACATTTTTTTTTTTTTGAGAGTAAAAATCAGGAAAACTGTCATGGAAATCAGTATGAAGATTTCTCAGAAAAGGAAAGCTAGCAATTCCATTTGACTCAGCTACCCTTCTAGGTATCTTCCTGATTTAAATCGGTATTACAGCAATACATACATGCTGATGTTTCTAATAACACAACTCATAATAGTCAATTATAGAGGCAGCCTATCAACAGCTGAATGGATAAAGTGTGGAATTTGCGTATAGTGGAATATGACTGTGCCGCCAAAAAGGATGATTTTGAGTCATTTGTAGGAAAAGGGGTACAACATGACAACATAACCTTAGGTGAAATAAATCAGGCACACAAGCTTAAATGAAATACTGTTTCTCTTGTACAAGAAACCCCACGTATAAATAAGGAGCAAAACAAAAGACAGAAAGAAATGGGGAGATAGAACTACTGCAAGTGGCAAGGGAGCTGAGGGCTGGAGGGAGGACGAGGTTAAAAGGGGAAGGAGTCATTACAAAGGTATTAAGATGAGCCAGGTAATAGATAGCCACAGTGCAAGTGGTCCTTTCCCCCCTTGTTTTGCTAGGATTTGGCACATATGGGGCAGGCAGGGGATAGTTTTTCTAATATTCTTTGTCTGAAACACCATGTCCATGGAGAAGATTTTTAGTATAGCTTTGGAATTGAGGCTTCAAAAATGATATAATCTAACAAACAAGACTACTTTTCTTCCAGCTGTCTCCATTCTTTTCTAATTCTTGTCATTTCCATTAACCTTTTAACTTCTACACAGTTCTTTGCATATGAGGAAGTTGTATTTCCACATTTCTCTGAGGCTAGTACTTTCAACCCAGATTTCCTGAAATTTCCTCTCCGAGAGCCTCAGTTTGAGTCTTTTCTCAGTCACTTTAATTGGTATTTGGGGACTTCATCATTCTGGAGAGTTTTCCCGCACTTTCTCCTGTACCATTCTCTTCCTGATCTGCTTCCTCTCTCAGGGAGACCAAAAGATCTCAGGCTTCGGAGCAGCGCCTCCTGGCGGCTCTCTGTTGATCTTGAAGTCAGAGTCTAGGGCCTTTGGCACAATTTGTCCAGAGATGAGATCTCTTGAATTGTAGTTGGTCACAGAGAGACAGAGAGCCCCTTTGGGCGGGGGGGGGGGTACAGTTGGGTTTTAAATATCTAAGAATTCACCACAACCTTTCAACAAGGCATTTTTCCATTTTAGTCCTCCCTACTGCTATCTGAGGCTCACAGTCCCTCTAAATATCAGGTGCTCCAGAACAGGTGCGTTTCCAGGCAGTTAGTTGCTCCTGGTTAGTTATGGTTTGTTCTTCACAGAGAAGACACACCTTTGCATATTTTATCTTGTCAAGTGTTACCGGCTTGTCTTGTCCTGTGTCCTTGTTCATTGCCAAGCCCAGAGAGTTTTATACAGCTTTTCTATTTTTGAATTGTTTCTCTGGCGGGCCTGGGAAGGAAGAGGTATTAGAAGCTCATGGTAACAGCTGGCTACCACCCTTTCCACTTCTCTCCACCTCTGTGTAGCTGTTCGAGTGTAGTCACAGAAGGAATGGGTAGCCTGGCCCATTGAGAGATGGAATTCTATCAATAAGCACATCGCAGGGGAAAAGTGAAAAGGAAATGGTAATATCAATAATGAGCCATGGAATTTAGGTATGGTAAGAGTGGAAGGCCTGAGGAAGAGGATGAGGAGTGTAAAACCTGGTTGAGATCAGTGGTTTGTGTATCTGAATAAGGTCAGAGAATTCTTGACTGAGTAAACTAGGTAGATTACAGGGGCTGGAAGTACAGGCCCTATACGAGCAACTTAAGTAATACAGTTGTAGGTGGTGACCATGTCCAGAGCTCAGCAATAAAGGTGGAGCACTCTGCCAGTGTGGAAGAAAAGCTAAACTGAGAAGTGAGAGAACTGAAAAGAACGAGAGTATTTGGAAGATAAAACTGTGGCCATTTAGGTCAAAGAATAACTGTAGGGATAGAAATGAATACATCCCCACATAAAATCAGTAAATGTGGGGAGGCCCATGGCAAGAACAGTGAAGAATGGAAAGAATATAGTTTCAGAAGAGCCAGAGCCTTTGAAAACAGGAAGACTCTATTTTGGAGGCAAAACAAGGCACAAGGAAGATACTTATCCACTGGTTAGATTGGAATCTAATTATTTGATTTATGAAAGTTAAACTACCTCTGAGAAGGCTAGAGACTAGCTGAGTGTGGCCTCCAGGAGCAGCCTGTGCTGGGTTAAGGCAGGAGGAAAAGACTACCAACCACTGCAGAAGGTGGAGGCCGGGGAGAGTAAGTCCTCACAGTCTGGAGATGAGGGTTGTAAAAGGCAGGCATTGGGGCCAATAGAGCCCTGTTGTGGGCAGATGTAGATTAGTAAACAGACGGAATAAGGTAGATTTGAGGATCCCTAGTGATAAAGGACACCTACCGAATGAAAGCACAGAGAAGTTAGGCTTCAGCAAAGGCCCTGACACCTAAGTATTGGCTGAGTTTCAGGGAAGCTGCTAGATCCACCGTGTGAGATGTGATATTTTAGGCATGTCAAGATGTTATGCAAACACAAGTTCTAATAACCACCCTCCCTGACTTATCCTGTGTACGTACAATGCAAGCAAGCATTACTGAGCTTCAGTTTTTGTGTTTTGTTTCCTCTTAGCACTTTACTTCACATAGTATTAATCAGTGAACCTACAATAGGAAGGAAAAAGTGCTTTTCTTGACCCACAAAGTGAATACATATAATCAATCCCAATAAGTTCCCCTTTATTAACCAAACCTTTGGTAATTGGCTTTTGGCTTAAATCTAAATGTTCACTGCTAGATGGATAATTAACATTATTAAAAATAATTTATTTTGCTGGGTGTGGTGGCTCACGCCTATAAACCCAGCACTTGGGAGGCAGAGACAGGAGGATTGCTGAGTTTGAGGCTTGCCTGGACTATATAGTGAGCTCAGAGCCAGCCTGAACTACAAAGCGAGACCCTGTCTCAAAAAAAAAAAAATTTATTTTAATGAAATGCACAAAATGTTTTTGGGAAAGTAAAAAGTATAAAACTAGAGTATTCCTGTGGTACTCAGTATGATCCTAATTTTAAAAATAAAGATATATCAACCTATTAATGTTGGTTACTTCTAAGATTTTGGATTTTATCTTTAATGAGTTTTTCAACCTAAAAAGATTATAATAATAAATATATTAAAATTTTACTTTCAACAGGAAATACAAAAGTTTTTAAAAGCCTATCACAACTACATGAATTTAATATTTTCATGGAGTTATTTCTTTTTAAAAAAATGTTATGTTTTGAAGCCCTTAGATTTATATTATGTTTGATTTTGATATCTACAAAGGCTACATAAATTTCACCCTTAAACTAGATTAACACTTCAAGGCAATGAATTAAAACCTGGATCTACCATCAGAACCATCAAGAAAGTTATTTTAAAAAGAAAAAAGATGGAGACCTTCTAGCTGCAACTGGGAATGACCAAACCAGGAATTCCTGCTGTTGGTGACTATTCTGATAATTAGACAATGCTTTGGAAATACTGCCACAAAATAATTCAAAGCGAGTGATAATACATTAAATGTAAATAACCATTAAATTACTAATCTGACTTAGCAATTATATTGAAATAGTCACTATATTTTTTAATGTGATACTATTCTCATATATATATATATATATATATATATATATATATATATATATGGTTTTTTTTTTGAGACAGGGCCTCGCTTTGTAGTTCAGGCTGGCCCTTAGCTTACTATGCAGCCCAGGCAAGCCTCATACTCAGCAATCCCCAGTGCTGGTATTACAGGCATGAGCCACCATGCCTGGCTGTGATACTATTGTTAGATTAAGATATTCCATTTGACTTCTGTGGCTAATTACAAGAGAAATCTTAAACAAACTGTAAAACTCACCCATAAGAAGACTGAAAGAGAAGAAATTAAACGAACTAGTGACTTTAGGAAAATGAGGAACCACTTGCAGATGAGCTCTACTGCTATTTTTGCTCGTTTGTTTAGTTGTTGTTTTTTTTTTTTTTTTGAGACAGGGTCTCGCTTTGTAGTTCAGGCTGGCCCTGAGCTCACTATGTAGCCTAGGCAAGCTTTGAACTCAGCAATTCTCCTGTCTCTGCCTCCCGAGTGCTGGAATTACAGGTGTGAGCCACCACGCCTGGCTTGTTTGTTTAGTTTTTGCTTGTTTAGTTTTGCTCATGTGTGTGTGTACATATATGTGTATGTATATATGTGTGTGTGTGTGTGTGTGTGCATATATGTGTATCTCCATACAGTCTGGACAGCAGAAAGTTCCCTTTAAAGTCTAGTTTCTGTATCCAAAAATATTGGCCTGAGTGCTCCCAGAAGAACACAAATCTGTCACCTGTATCAGTCTGCTGTCCAGACCAGTACTAGGGGAAAAGAAAAAACCCTGCCATTTCCTTATGAAAATTTTCGGGCTGTGTTAGGCCCACTTACTTTACCCCCTGGGACATGAGAGGTGAGCAAAGCCGCTCTCTTGACACACCCTATGCAGGAAATGTTTCAGAGGATGGCCTATAGAATGAACACAGCAAAGCCTGACCTGAAAGCCCAACTTTCTGCTTCCTTAGGTAACTGGACAGCCCTCAATGCCTCATCTAGATTATTCTGTCTCTGCTGAGTGCATCGTGGTTCACCCGTTTTGCCTCCCAAATACTATGAACACTGTTTCAGGAGTGGAACACCATTCTGAATTCTTTAAAAGTAATGCTATTAAAGCCAATGTTTATTTCTGTTCAGCAAAACGAGTAAAGGAGTGGTTTTCACTGCCTTCCTCTTTCATGCAGCCTGCTACTCTGGAATGCAGTGGAGGATTTTTTTTTCTTTCTCCTTAGAAGCCCAGATGAGGCCAAGCCCCAGAGAATTTTTACATCTTAAAGGACCATTAACTTGTGCTCAAGCCTTGATTTTAATATGTAGACTTTCTTTTGAATAATAAGTTAATACATAAGTTTATTATATAATAAATGTGCATGGTGGCACATTTCTGTAATCCTGGCACTTTGGGAGGCTAAGGCAGGAGAATCAAAATTTCAAGAATAGTCTGAACAACTTAAATAGAGACCCCATCTCATAGAATAAAAACAGGGCTGAGGATGTAGAAGAGTGCTGAAGTCCAATGTTTTATCCTCAGTACTGCCAAAAACACATAGTCAATAAGGATATATATATATATATATATATATATATATATATATATATATATATATATATATATAAAATGATAAAATCTTTCTATTTTTCCTAGGACTTGGAACAGCATATAATAATTACATTCTCTCATATTAACTAAATGTGATTGCATTAATTTACACTGCATTCTGAGCACTTAAAAAATGAAAGATTGAAGACAGCATTGCTCCTTTCAATCCATTTGCATGTTGGAAAATTAATTCAAAACCTCCTCATTCTGAAGTAACCATTTTGTTTGGTACTGGTCGTAGGGCCTAGTGGATACATCATTCCTGACAATAGAAGGCCCAGCCGTTGCCCTTGGTTTGTACTCTGAAATTCCATTCTCCTTGTTCACGGTAAGTGGACAAGTTCGCCTGAGTGATGACTCTGTATGGACTGCACCTTGGGCCCTCCTCTGCCAGCAGCGGGTTCAGGTATGGGAAAATAGAGAAAGAGAGCAAGCTTCAGTGCAGCCCATTCTCTTAGGCACTAAGCACTGTGGCTAACTAGAGTTCTCTCTGATGGAAGAGTAAGGACATGGAAGAGCCTTCAAGAATTAATGCCCTCGAGATTTTGGTAGAATGGAGTTTTCTTTGATTGGCTGGTTATGGGAAAAAATATTGCCAGCATTCAAGTGATTTCAAATGCTTTAATTCTTTTTTTTTTTTTTTTGAGACAGGGTCTTGCTTTGTAGTTCAGGCTGGCTCTGAGCTCACTATGTAGCCGAGGCAAACCTGGAACTCAGCAATCCTCCTGCCTCTGCTTCCAAATGCTGGGATTACAGGTGTGAGCCACCATGCCTGACACTGTGGTATGTGGTTATGACTGCTGGTGGGCGTAGGTAATCATGCCCAGTATTGTTTTGTATGTGGTTACTGGGGATTGAACCAGGAACCTTGCACTTGCTAGGCAGGCTCCTGAACCACCGAACTAAATCTCTGGCCCTCAAATGCTCTAAATTCTTAAAAGCAAAACAGAACAATTTTTTTTTTCAGGTAAAGGAAGATGAAAATAGGTAGCTCATGGAATAGGTTGAAGATTTTAAAATGTTACTTGGGTACTGTGAATACACTACCGGACTGCCCTTCCACTTTCATCATGCTCACGATGCACCCACAGTGGCCTCTTGAAAGTGTGTTTTTCTCACATCCCTTAAGGCCCCCCTAGGCCAGGGCATTTTATACCTTCTTCACTGCTTTATTTGACACCCGGGACAGGAGGCCTTTTGCGGTCCTTCAGTAGAATGCACAGTTAGGACAGAAATGCCTGGATCACTTGTAACTTGTGTGGATAACTTGGAAAGAGAATGCAATGTGGGAAGCCAGATCTAAGCAGGGACTTCAACTGATACCAGGAAGGAGGAGGAATTTTTTCAAATTAAAGCTCAGATGAAGACAAGTATTTCTGGGGTATTAGTCCATTTTCTATCAATAGATCCACATACAATAGACTGAGTAATGTATGAAGAATAAAATTTGAGAGGGCTCATAGCTCTGGAGTCTTGGAAGTTCAAAGAGTGGTCTATTGCACCTGCAGAGAGGTCATTCTTGGGCCTAGGAGCTTTGAGCAGAGTCCCAAGGCATCACATGTTTCATCACATGCAGGGTGCCACACAGCAAGGCATAAGAAACTTGGGTCTCTCTTCCTCTTATAAAACCACTAACACAATCATGGGGTCTTATCCTTGTGACTTCCTCTGATCCTAAACATCTTTCAAAAAATCCTCTGTGTCACTTTTTATTGGAATTAAATTTCAACATGAGTCTTGGAACACACATTCAATCCACAGTTCCAAGCTTCCATATCCAGTGTAACCAAACATTAATCATCCGTTCAGAATCCGGGCTGAATAGACAACCAGAAATTCTTTCATATCTGTGTGTGCTTCTAGCTTCATGACTTTCACTGGGGGAAAGCCCCAGAGAGCATGAGGTACACAGATACCTTGTATTTTCTATTTATTGACCTTAGTCCATAAAAAAAGGCACAAAAATACATATTCAGGGCTAGGGATTTAGCTCAAGTGGTGCTGCACCAACCTTGGATGCACAAGGGCCGCGGTACTGCAAAAAACAACAAAACAAAACAAAAAACACATATGCATCCTTAAAGTTCATGTTAAGAAATGAAAATCCAACCAGTAATCTGCTCTAAGAAAGAATGGTTTCTCAGAGGCAGATGACTAAAAAAGAGAATAAAACAGATATGAACAAGACTATAAGGAAGGTATATGGAAACAAAAGAGAATTAAAACTTAAAAATAAAATACATGTTGGGCCGGAGGGTTAGCTCAGTGGTTCCGGCGCCTGCCTCGCAAGCGCAAGGTCCTGAGTTCGATCCCCGGTAACCACATAGAATGCTGGGCGTGGAGACACGCCCACCAACAATCAATGCCGCATACCACAATGCCATGGTGGCTCACGCCTGTAATCCCAGCCCTCGGGAGGCAGAGACAGGAGGATTGCTGAGTTCGTGGCAGCTTGCCTGGGCACCATAGTGAGCTCAGGGCCAGCCTGAACTACAAAGCGAGACCCTGTCTCAAAAAGCAAAAAAAAAAAAAAAAAAAAAGCAAAATAAAATAAAATACATGTTGAAGATAGGGGGTACCTAAGTAAGTACTTCAAGAAAATATTTATTCATGAGGAAAATCATGTTGAGAATCTCTCCATGTGTAAAAGATAAAGATTAGAACCTTTTTGTTTCAGTTTTGCCATTTAGTATATACAAATCTAACAGTATATATCTCCAGGGTTATCAGAAGTATTGACTCACTAATGTATGTAAGTGCTTAGAAATGTACATATGAAACATTCTGTAAATATTAGCTATCATTACCATAAACAAATATTTTTAAGCCCCTAATATATGCGTGATATAGTGCCAATTATTAGAATTAAAAAGGCCACAACAATGACATTTTGATAAAAGATGACCAGATGACTTGAGCAAATATCAAAAGCCTGAAATAGACAAGAAAGAGGTACCTGTCCTAACATAACCCTGATAGTGAAAGAGCAGAAAGTAGTAAAATACAGACAGCAGTCATTTTTGTGGTTAGTTCAGTAAACAAGCAGCTTTGTGTGGTGCCAATTAAAACACTTGTGAGATAACAAAGCATTTGTCTTCCAATGTAAATGCTTGCCTTCTTTAATTTATTTTCTTTTTGAAAATATCATGATTGTTTTTGATGACATCCTTCTAGAAACCTCCTGCAGCAAGAAGACCATTTTCAGAGGTAAATCACCAACAGAGACCTACAATGTTTTTCAACTGTGGCCACTGTTACACTGAAAAATAAATGGTGTGAACTTGGTAATCTCGCCAAGTCTCATGTTGGTAAGCAATAAATATTTAAAATGGCCCTTAATTGTGCTTCTGATTCAACTCCCTGTCTCTGCTCTCCCCGATTTACATGCAAGGAGGTTGGAGATCAGAGCAGCGAGCTACCTGGGGAGCAGGGACCCCCAGCTGTAGAAGAGCAGCCATTAGAGCCCCTTGGCCCTCAGAACTGAAGGCTCTTTCATGTTAAAAACTGTTGGACATCTTAATTGTTCTTTGTTTGAAATGAAACAGAGAGAAGACAATTCCAATGACCTCGTCTGCTTCTTGATGTGGTTCATCACACTCCTCCTCCTCCTCAGGATGCAGCGCGTCTGCGATCTGTGTCCTTGTCAGGTTTGGCTGTGAACTGACAAGCATGTCAGTAATGCATGCAGAAGACCCTCGTGAACTGATCATGTGTATATAAGGAAACACTGCTGCTCAGACTCTGCACACAGTTCTTAAATCAGCTCTGATCGACTATAAAAAAACCTGATACCCTACATTTCAGCTGTGTCTCAAAATAACAAAATTTGCACATGGGTTTATACCTGCATGATTTTCAAAGAAGTTCTATGCTCATTATTTTATCCAGCCTTCAGAGAAGCTCTACTGAGCAGCAGAGCCAAATACTGTTATTATATTTTAAAGGTGGGGCCATCAATGTTTATGGAGGGCTCACAAGCAAAACAGAGTTTAAGAATCACAGAGACTCTTAATGCTTCCTGACTTGTATGTCTGAAATTAGTGGTATGTTTATCTAATTACAGAATAAGCATGCACATAATCTACACCTCTTCCTTAAGTCCTTATTGCTGAAGTAACAGAAAATGATTGCCCTTTGCTATGCTCTGAACTGACTCTGGTTGCCTGGGCAGGGTCCTCCCTGAAGGGTTTGGCGATCACAGATATGGAAGTCTTGGTGTATAAATACCTGCACTGCACTGTGCTTTCAGGGCCTTCTGGGGAAGTCACTTGACATGATTATGGAAAGGGGCCAGAAGATGGCATGCAAGAGAATGTGCATTGATAGGATTTGGAATAAAGGATTTAACCAAAAGAATTACAACCCAGTAAGTGCAAAGGATGGGTGAGTCAACAAAGCAAAAGATGAAGGGAGGTCGAAGAGAGAAGAGAAGAAGGAGGTCAGAGGAACTGGTCACTGAACATTGACAGTACTCAAAGGATCAAGGATAAAGGAACGCAGAACATCGGAGAGTGTGAGCCTAGTAGGTATGGTCCACAGGTAGAAATGTAGCAACGGAAAGCAGTAAGATCCAAGCATATATTGCTATTTTGTCCAAAATGTTATTTGACTCATTTCTATATGAATAATATATACTGGTTTGGAAGCAACTACTGTATCATCTTCTAAGCTTTGAAACATCTGAACAGATAGATCACAATAGAACTGCAGGTGTTTGTGGAGTCAGCAAAGTTACTGGAGCAAATGAGCTTGAGAAGGTCAAAGGAAAGACTCTCAGAGAAAAGGTCTTCATGGGGACAAGTTCATGAGCATCACTGGACAATTTGAATGATATAAACTTAATGAATAAGCCACCTCCTATAAAATTATCATACTACTCACAAAGGATTTCCTAATTTCTACCTATTTGGGAAAGTTTTTGAAGAGCATGTGAACCTATAGATGAATACACAGGACAGAGGTAATTTGGGTTGGACAGGAAAACAATATCAACTGCAAAATTGTCCTCTGATAATCTGCCAGAGTTTCTGGAGCCATGACAGTAGAAGAAGATAGAAGGTGAAGAGTTATAGTTTAGCAAAAAAAAAGTATCCTTATTATCTTACATTCTACTTAATAGAGAGACATATTTATAGAGCTGGTAAATTGGAAAATTTAGATAACTGTCTGGTTTTTGTTCTCAGGAACTAACTTCAAGGGAATGTTTGTTTTTATGAATAACACTCAATAAAAAACTGAATAGTTGGTATTTTTAGAAAATATTTGTCAAATATGAGATTACAAATGGTAAGTATAATTAAACATAGGAATGGCTTGTAATTCCTATACACTGCCAGAGACATTAGGATTAATATTTGGGCCTCAGGACCACAGATACTGTACTTATTTGATAAGATCTGTAAAATGGTAGAGACTCCTTGGTTGTACTTCACCCACATCATTTAATACCTTCAACAACTGAGAATTTCCTGTGCATTTGTCATTGGCTGAGGCATTTTACCAGTTGAGCCCATCCAGTCTACACTTCATGCGCAGGAATACTGACGAGCAGATCATTCACATGCCCAGACTCGGGGAGCTGGTTTTGGGAACTCACCCTGACCAAAGTCTACACTAACCACAGCACTCAACTGCCTTGGTTCCATTGAGTAGGTTTGTGGCCCTCTAGTGGAAATTTTGAGCAGGTAAATCAAAGATGTGGAAATAGGTCTAGCACTCCTTACCTACATCCAAAAAAACTACTGGCATTCTACTGGCATCTTTCACAATAGGTTTATCATTTGTCTAGATATATCTGGCACCCTGATTACATTTCATCTCAGTTATATGTAATGAGAATGACTGTGAGTAAAACTCTATCTTATCTCCACAGATATGCAGAAGACTTTTGATATCTGTAGGTTGTTTGATGTCAAGCTTATGTATAAGTCACCAATATTTATCTGCAGAATGTAAAGGCCCAGAGTGCTAAATAATATGTGGAAACCAGGGCCAGAAATAGTCTATGAAATCACTTTTTCCTGCCATCAAGGCAAAGAGAAGGTAAACTAGAAACAGACTCCTTATGTTAAATCTTACTGCAGAAATCTTAAAAGTTTTCCATTTTCTGTTCATTTAAAAACTAATTTGTAGAGAAGACTACAGGAAAAACAGAGAAAGAAAAGAAAGGGAAAAACCATTGTACATGTTTCTTTTAAATCTGAAAGGCAATTTCTGTAATTTTTGCATGTTTATTCTGACTGTGGGCTTATATACTATTCGTGATTCTTCAAGAAATAGGGCACAATATTGATCACTACCTTATTAAGTCTAAAATAGGTATTTGGATTCCCATCCTTTGTTCTTAAAGTTATTAGAGGACTAATTCTGTTAAATAAATGGGATAAAAGTTGCAGTTCTTTTGCTTCTTTGTTTTGTCTTGTTTTGTGTGAGAGAAGGTCTCACTCTGTAGTTGAGGCTGGCCTTGAACTCACTATGTAGCCTGGGTGGTCTAGAACCTGCGAGATCCTCCTGTCTCAAGCTCCCAAATGCTGAGATTGCAGACATGAGCCCCCACCCTTGGTAAGAGCTGCAGTTCTTTGTTCTTTAGAAGATCCAAATACCTCAAAGCTTCATAAGATTTTTATGCAGCAGGTGGGGCAGGAAGCTGAAACAATACATAAATATTCAAGAATCCAGGCCCAGCACACACTTGTGTCTATTTTGCACTGCTTTCTGAAAATTAATTCTTTAGGTTACCACTTCCTGATTTTCCCCCAAGCCTGGATATTTTCAGCTTCAGTTTTTGTGCTGTCTCATTTTGTATTTTACCGCACTTAACAGAGAGAGTTTCTTTGGGGAACTTTGTTTCCTAACTGCTTTTTACTTTTAGAACAGTGGATTTTAGATTCAGCTGAAAGTTGTTTATTTTCAAGCATGAGGACATAAAAGCAAAGAAACATAACCATTTATTATAGCAAAGTTTTCCATTTCCAAATACAGAGAAAATGAAAAACTGCAGTACTTAATATGACTCTGTTTGTGTTCATCTATGTAGAAATATTGATAATGGCCTTTTTCCCAGCTAGAGCCCACCCTTCTATTTCTATTGGGTTTTACCTTATAAGTCAGTTGAGCCCTGACAAAATAAAACACATTTTCATTTATGGGCCTAAATGGTGATTGTGGGTGGTTTAATGCGTTCAGCTACACATCTTGCTAATAAAATACATACAGCTTATATTTTTAAATAAAATTTCTTAATCTTAAGCTTAGTCTCTCTTTTCCCCACCCAAATTGTTAGTCCCCATTGGAGGGAGCTTGCCAGGGAAGTATCATGCTGCCAGGTGGGTGGCAGCAGACCCAGGAGTGATAAATGATGCTGTCCCTTCAAGAAAATCACAAATCCATCTGCTCCCATGGGAGACAACGCGATGTGATAAAGTTTATGGCTGTCTATTCTGCATGCTACGCCTGTCAGAAACCACTCGTAGTGCCGATGATTGTCCTCAGCGCTGGTGACAGAGCTTCATTACAAAGCTAACACTGGTGACTGTAGCTCCACTTGGAAGTTTGTTTTCCTGGGTTTTGGATTGAGGATCATGTAGGACAAAACACAGTTCATATTGACTCGCCATCAAGGCTTCAAAAATATATGGAAGATAGAAAAAATACCTACTATTGGTAAAACTATCAAAATGAACCACCAGCCGGGCATGGTGGCTCACGCCTGTAATCCCAGCACTCGGGAGGCAGAGACAGGAGGATTGCTGAGTTCGAGGCTTTCCTGGACTACATAGTGAGCTCAGAGCCAGCCTGAACTACAAAACGAGACCCTGTCTCAAAAAAAAAAAAAATATGAACCACCAAAGGATAACCTAAGCATTATTCTGAAGTTTTCACAGACTATCTAGAATTGTCTTTGAGTTATCAGGATAGAGGTGAAAAAGAATAAAGTTTCCAGAAGTATACACAACACACACACACACACACACACACATAACTACTGGACAAAAGAAAATTTGAATAGAAGACAAGTGAACTTTAAACTCTGAAGAATTTCACTCAAATTAAAAAAAAAACCTATGAAGACCATAATTTAGATCTTAGGAAAATATATTTAATAATTTTAGTTTTACTCTTGGGATCAAAAGGTGTTTTATTTTTTGCATTTTCAAACCGAAAATAACTGTCAGCACCCACCCTTGTAAGAAATTCCAGTAGCTTCTAATATTTCATTCCAAACAGTACTTTTAGAAACACCAATCCTAACTCTAGATCACATTATTATTCAGTGAGTCTTTTCTAGTGAGGTCGCTGTGGATAGTCTGGTTGCTTGTGAGTGGACATGTTCCATGCCTCGTGTTCCTTGGCACTTTACCCACTGACAATACTCACATTTCTGCTCTAATCTCTCTTCCCTTGCAAACTCTCCCCAGCACCTTCAGAGACTCAGATTCCCCCTGACTTCTGTTGTTCATACTGTCCCATTCATCTCTCTCCCCACATTCGGTTCACTTCTTGTATTGGTACACCAATGCTACCAAAAATAAAGCCACTAGTACTAAACAGTGAGATTCACCAGCTGAGTAAAACATTTTATACTGGGATGTATACATTGTATGTTATCTAGATCTTTATATAAATGTTAGAAGACCAAGAGACTGAGCACAGGGTGTGAGGGGAAGGGAACGTAAAATTTTAAGATGTGTCATCTACATGTAGCAACTACCCATAATGACTATAATTATATATCACAATCAACTAAAAGAAATGATGAAAATGGGGGAAGGGGACCTAGAGATGGAGGGATAAAGTAGGTTGGGAAGGGGAAAGGGAATTTAAAAATCAAGGTTTGTTAAGTACATGTACCCACTCCCTAAAAGAAATGTAAACATCATGTAATACAAATATGAACTAATGAAAACAAAAGAGAAATTAACAGGAAAATTTATACTGCTGTATTTGAATTTTAGAGGTATGTGTTATTTTCATCATGTGGTTGGGAAAAACCAAGGATTTTGCTTAAGCATATACAGCTCATAAGCAGTAGAGATTCACACTAAAGACATTCTTTGCACAAATCTTCATTCCTGCTACCTCATTCTATCACTTCTTTCATGACCATCTTGTTTAAACACCAGTCACTCATGTGAACTTTCCAGGGAATATCTTTACACACATGTTCTAAGGGGGTTCAAGGGCACTGCATCCATGGCTGAATCTCACATCACCTTAGAAAACTTTCTCATGTAGCAGCCTCTCTTATTCTGAGACTTATTCCCAGAACCTAGCTGTAAAATCAACATTCTGCTCTCCTAACCCGTCCTTTCCACTCACCCCTACAGTTGATCCACTACCAGTGTTGCTGATCTGTCTTTTACATATTTTGTGTTTTGCATCTTTCACTTCATTCCACAGCCATGACTGATTCTCTCACCTTGCTGTGGTACTGACCCATCCCTGGTTCTCAGAACATGGAAGGGAACCAAAATATTTCTTTCCCAAATGTAAAGGACTGTTGAGTCAAAGAAAATTAAGCTGTAGGGGAATGGCTGCCTTCTCTGTTTGTCTAAAAGATAGCATGGCTTTCTTGCCTTCTCCTCTTTTCCTGTGTAAATACTGGGTGTGAATTCTCTCTAGTGCTTCCTTATCAATTCAGAGTGGGCAGTGCCAGTAGGAATCTTGCTTTCCACAGTGTTTCTACCTCTCAAATGTAGGACTGCTTTTTCTTTGTTATTTTTATAAAAGTCATTTTTGCTTGTGCTGGGTGTGGTGGCTCACGCCCATAATCCCAGCACTCCGGAGGCAGAGACAGGAGGATTGCTGAGTTTGAAGCTTGCCTAGGCTACATAGCGAGCCCAGAGCCAGCCCGAACTACAAAGCGAGACCCTGTCTCAAAAAAAACCCAACCAACCAACCAAACAAACAAAAAAGTTATTTTTGCTTGTCATTGACATACTACTTAGGCAGACTCTTGAGCCACTGCTTTCACTGTCAGTACTTTTCTACCAAATGATGGTCACTGCATAAGATAAGAAATGTGTATGTTTTGCTTTTGTTAATGTGTCATTGGTTGCAAGAATCTATCCCAGCTCTGAATTTATGAAAATTATAAAATTCAATTCCATTGCTGTTCCTCTTATTTATTCCAAGATAAAGCAACATTGTGGTAGCCATGAGCTTTTATCGGTCTCAGCAACATGGACTTACTTAAGTTCATGAAATTTCATAGGCACATGGAATTAGGGGTTTCTCTAATCCTGGACTTTAAACTTAAGCCTGGTGATGTGTCACAGGCTTCCTCAGGGGTCATGATGGGAGTTTCATGGGTTGTCTGTGTCTGGAACAAGCATAGCACTGATGTGAGGCTCCCCTCCTCCTGGTACCATCTCTATCATGTTGTGGCTTCAACGTAGCCCTTACTTTTGGCTTCTTAACCCTCAACTTTTGTTCTGTAGCCCTCTGAGTGTTATGTGAATTTCTTCTTTAAAAAAATTCCTTTTTCATTTACTTCTACCAGAGTGAGTTCTGCTGCTTGAAACTGAGAACATTGGTTGTCATGTCCAGGAGAATTAAGCGAGCCCCAGTCTCTGATCCCACAGCACTATTTCTACAGAGTTCTTCTGCTTGTCTCATAGTGCGGCTCTTCTGCTCACCTATTTCTCCCACTGTACTAATCATCTAGAGGCTCCGGTAATTGCCTTCTTTATGTTTTCATCCACATCTATCACAGGTCTTTGTACATCATGGTGCTCAGTGTTTCTTTGTTTTGAATGAGGGAATTATTAATGTATAATTGAATCCCTTGTTTTGAAGGACATGGTCTGCTTTTCTGCATTACATTTTTTTCTTTTTAACATAATGGCCCCTTTAAAAAAATTAATAATGAAACTAAGTAGAGTGAATTTGTCCAAATTGAATTTGGTGATTTAAAGCGCTCTCTAAGGAGACATTTTGAGAGATCCAACCACTCTCTTGGTATTCTGGCAAGAAATGTTTCTAAAGTTAAATAAGTATGACAGCGGACTGCAGAACATCATAATGTCTTCAGTGGTGTCTCAGCCCAGCCACTTTCACTAACTAATCTTTATTTAACAAGAAAAACCAATTTCCAAAAAATGACAGTTGATTACAACTTTTCTGTAAGTCCAACAATATCTAAATTTGTTGAATTTGTGACCATTCATTTACTGTTTTATTTTTTTTAAACAAAGGAAAAGAGATCTGGTGTTCTGTATTAATACCTCATAATTGACCTAAAGTGTTCCATTTGGGTCAAGAAGAGAGATCATCCTGTCACAAGACAAGAAGTTCTAGAAACAATGGAGACTGATTACTACTGTAATCAGTGGACCTGGACACCACACCCCAGGGCATCCTGTGGTTTTCTGTGGACTGTCTCACTCTCAAGTTTGACTATGAGGTTGAACTGACACCAATTCCCAATCTCAGTAGGAACCAAAGCTGCAGGTTCAACTTAATGGGACACAAAAGAGGCAGACCTTGGAGGACGAGCAGGACTGAAGGACAGGTGAGAACTGTTTGGAGAGCTGGAATGCTGCATCATATGTAAAGGCACTTACAGAGATAGGCGCAATATGCTTTTTGTGACTTAACAGTCACATAATTGTGGATCTATATGTCACCTTGAGGATAAAAATTATTGTTGGGATTTATGGTTCATCTCCTTTCTCTAATTATAACCACAGCAGGCATATTTTCAGATGTAAGTTAGTCTTGACAGGATGAAGCCCATAAAATGATTCCCCATAAAGACAGTGCTTAAAAGGTCCTTTCTACAAGTCAATCTTATTTTCTTTTCCTACAATCCATTTGATGGCTTACAGACTGTCCTATACATCCACCTTATCCTTGCAATGATTGGGTATTGTTTCAATTTTCCTTTTATTCTGAGCATTGCTTTAGTTTAACGTGCCTTAATTTAGAACAATGTTTAAAATTTAACAGCACTGTAAACACGGCTGACAACATGTACATATGAATTTAAATATCAATTAATGTTAATGCAAAAGATATTATTAAGCATAACAAACACTTAAAAGTATTGAACTGCTTTTCAAAACTGTCTCCCTCTAATACCGTAGCAGCATGAAAAGATTCACCAGGTGAGAAACAAATGATGCAAGGAAGAAACGTTCAGGAAATCCATCTTTGTAAAAACTCTCTTATCACAGGAAAGTTTCTGATACAAACATCAGTCTACGCTTTATGAATCTTCAGCCTCTGCTATTCACAAGTCTGGCTTTTCACGAGATAAATTATTTACTCTCTTTAACTGTTTACTTCTTCATCTTTTAACTGAAGATATGTAAAATATTACAGTATTTCACAGAAATTTTGAGGATTGATGTATGAAATGTCTCAAAATGAAAAAGGTAAAAACAAACAAACAAACAAACAAAACCCTACCACTTAAGTCATGCAAATAGCCTTGGTGGAAATAAATGGCCTGATACTTCTCAAGGAAGATTTAAAAAATCTGTATTATTGTAGATGCAGATTTTTGTAGTTAAGGATAACTGTCACTCTTGATATGTAAGTTTACCCCAAGAGGAAAGCTAGTTAGTTAGTTAGTTCGTTAGTTCATTCATTCGTTCGTTCATTCATTCATTCATTCATTCACTCATTCATTCGAGACAGGGTCTCACTTTGTAGTTCAGGCTGGCCCTAAGCTCACTATGTAGCCTAGGCAAGCCTCGAACTCAGCAATCCTCCTGCCTTTGCCTCCCAAGTGCTGGGATTACAGTCCTGAGCTACCACAGGAGCACTGTGGTATGTGGTATTGATTGCTGGTGGGCGTGAGTCACCAGGCCCAGCATTGTATGTGGTTACTGGGGATCAAACTCAGGACCTTGAGCTTGTGAGGCAGGCACCGGAACGACTGAGCTCAATCTCTGGCCCCAAAAGCTAGCTATTTAAAAGTAGCTATGACATTCTGTTTAAGAGAGTCGAAAGCATTGGAGCATAATACACAGGAAGATCTGTATCACTTGTCTGCATTGTTCATTCAAGAACTATGCAAAGCTGGCATCAATAGGCAGCCAGGCTGTCTTTTTGCAGCCTCACAAACCTCCTGGAATGTTTAATTTGGATGTCTCAAACACACACTTTTCACTTGCTAGGTACATTTACATCAAACGTTGTTCAGGGAATCTTTATATTTAATAAAGTGTCTACCGCTCTGTCATTTGCTGGGCGGCATTTAAAATCTTCCACTATGACTGCCGATTGTCGTCTCTCTTTAGTTGTGCCTTCTTTGGTTCATGAGTTTTGATACATATTGCTTATTTTAACATTGAGACAGACCTTCTTGGTTAACTGCTCCTTTTATATAACAAAGGCCTCTCTCTCCTTATCACCCTCTTTGACCAGAAGTTTACCTTGTATGTTAATATAACCATGACCTTTACTCATTCTGAGTATCTGCATAGTTTGTCTTCAATTCTGTTACTTTCTGTCAATTTATATCTTTAAACTTAGTATCCCTTGGTGACTGGATATAGTTGAGTCTTGCTAGCCTTTTCCAAGTGTTACTTCTCTTTTTTTAACTGATTTATCTGATACTTAATTCCTGCTTTTCACATCTTTAGATGAACTCTTTTTAATTCCTGAAACCGGTGCATTTACAAGTTCCCTCTCTGCACCTTCATTGCCATTGTGTTGATCTTTAATAACTGCGCACCCTTATCAAGTTCTGATGATTCTTCAGAATCAGGGATTCTTCACATTCTTACCTCCCACTGAATTTATGGTCAGTTTCACAAACACAGGCAACTCAATATGGCATAATTCCATTGGCCTACCTCATTCCATCGTTTTTATTGTTATATTTTTATTACGCATATTTGCTATAATCAGTCCTTAAAGGAAAAAAAAAACACAACACAGTCAGTAATGTTTATTCCTAACTGCTATTCCTGATGCCCTTCTTTTATTCATTCAGACCCAAGGGTCCATCTCAAATTATTTCTTTTTAACATGGACATCATTTTTGTTTTTTCATTCCTCGGACCAGACAGCTACTGGTGACATTTTTTGTTATTGTTGTTTACCTAAAAATGTCTTGTATTTCACATTTGCTTTGCATGATATTTTCACTGGGAAGTTTCTTTTTCTTTCATCTCTTTAGATTTTAGTTTGTTGTCTTTCTGCTTCTGACAAGAAGTTAGCTTTCATTTGTATTATTACTGTTTCTTTTATGTATTGTTTCATGTTTCTTTTATTATGTTTTTTATTCTCTAGTAGTTGTAAAGAATTTTTCTGTCAAATTCTCATTTTGGAAGTTTTGCTGTGATGTCTTCATGTAGTGTTTTTTGTGTTTATCTTGCTTGGCATTTGCTGAATTTTTAAATTTTAAAAGTTGATGTTTTATGTTTGATCAATTTTTGGTTCTATGTCCTGAAATATTTTTATGGTCAACTCCTGTTATCATATTTCAGGGCTCATTAGAATAAATGAGAATCAAGATGTATCACGTACTGGTACAAACCCTCAATGTTGAATGTGGTCACATATATGTGTGTGTGTGTGTATACCAATAAAATATACATAGGAATATATATATATTTATATATAAAATATATATAGGAATATATATAAATAATATATATAAGTATATATACCAATAAAATCAATTAAAAATAAATATATCAGTTATTTCATGTATAATTTCTGTTAGTTACTTTTATTTTTCTGCTGAGACAAAATGCCCCACACCCAAAGGAAGAAGGGGAAAGGGTTTAAATGGCTTAGAGTTCATAGGGGTTTCAGTTCATAATCATCTGGCTCCAAGGCACAGTGGCATATGACAGAGGTGCACTGTAGAAGGGAAACAGTTCATAGTACCACATGGTGGCAAAAGCACAAGGGACCTTAACAATGTCTTAATTCCAGTGTCACACACTCTAAATTCACCCTTTGATGATTGCAGGAGGCTTTGGGGGATCTAGACTGAGTCCATAGCACATATTATCTAACATGTCCCTATACTCCAGGTCTTTCTAGTTTTTCTGTCAATACTTTTCCTCTATCTTGTATAAAAAGGGGAATTTCTATCTTCACAGCCAAATTTTTTTTTTTTTTTTTTCTTTTTGGAGACAGGGTCTCGCTTTGTAGTTCAGGCTGGCCCTGAGCTCACTATGGCGCCCAGGCAAGCCGCCGCGAACTCAGCAATCCTCCTGTCTCTGCCTCCCGAGTGCTGGGATTACAGGTGTGAGCCACCACGTCCAGCATTGTGGGATGCGGTGTTGATTGTTGGTGGGCGTGTCTCCACACCCAGCATTTTATATGGTTACCAGGGATGGAACTGAGGTCCTTGCGCTTGCAAACAGCCAGATATTTTATTCTTCCATATCTATTCTTTTATTTTTTATTTTTTTAAATTAAATTGAATTCTTTATTGGTACAATTTATATACATCTCAAAATCACATATAACATTGGGAAATTTGTACCAGTATATGACACAAGTTAATTCTCATTTTTACCCATATCCCTACCCACCCACCCCTCCTCCCCCCTTTATACATGCTTTTATTTTCTTTCTGTATCATATTTATTCCTTCCCCTCATCACATTCCCACACCAAGTTTCCTATAGAAATATTCCACTCTATAAAAGCTGTCCTACTTTCTAGAGCTCATTTGCATCTACAGGTGTTCATGCCAAAGAGAAGATCCAGAAATTGTCTATCTGTGATCTATTGATTTCACTTATTAGTCCATCAACTGGAGAGTGGATAAAGAAGATGTGGTTTTTTTAATAAAATGGAGTATTACTCTGCCATAAAGAAAGACAAGATTGATCCATTTAGGTGCAAATGGAGACACCTGGAGGATATACATATCTCTTCTTTTCTATTCTATTCAGGAACTTTTTCACTGTGTTACTAGACTCTTGAATTCTAGGGCTTCCATTTTTTTTTCAATAGTTTCCATTTTTCTGCTGAGATCCTATATATCTTTACAAATAAAGCCTTTATTTTCCTTTAATTCTTTGAGCTTATTTATAACAGCTGCATTAAAGTTGCTGCTGAATCAAAAATTGGTTTATTTTGATACTGGTTCATAATGTTTGTTTATATCTTTCACCAGGGGTCATTTTTTTTTAATCTCCAAAATGGATACAATGGATTATGCATTGTAGACATTTTGGTCATATTTCTCTGAAAAAAACCTTTCTAGCTGAAGGTAGAGTCACGGTCAATTCCCTCAAATTTGTGAAGGTTCAGCTTTAAGCTTGGTTTGGGCTGTCCTACGAAGAGCATGAGGGTATCCCCAGGTTCTTTTAAGTCCAAAGCCAAATTCCTACTTTCTCTCTGGCATACAGGACAAGTGTTTGGCTGTGGCACTGTTGATAGTCTATGGGAAACCTTATTCTGGGGTTCAGTCCTTAATTTTTTTCCCTCCATTACCAAAGATTGAACTTAGGACCTTGCACTTGCCAGGGGTATATCCCTGGCCCTTTAGTCCTTAATGTTAAAACAAGGCTTTAGCTCATATTTGATTTATGCATCTCAGATAAATTCCAGTGGCACCAACAAACTATTAATATCTCTCTACTACTGTTTGGGATGGATTGGGGGACAGGGTTTTCAAGCACCTCACAATGCTGCTCTCTACCATTTTCTTAAATTTTTGACCTCCTAAGTTTTTCTCTGGTCATCTACGAGTAGTTTTATACCATGGATGTAGACCTCAAATTTCATGGATTTCTAGAACTCTTTTGTGTGACTTCTCTCTCCTGTGCTTTGATTTGCGAATGCCAGAAGGCTCAACTGCTCTAAATGCCATGCTTTGCTCAGATACCTAGCTTCTGTGCTGTATTTGAGAAATAGCCCAGGCAGACTGTCTGCAAAATTATAACATTTATCTCTTGAGTTTCCCTTCTTTCGGGGATTATAGCACTGTGCTACCCACTACTGTACTATTGGGGCATAATTGTACCATTTACTTCACTCAGTCATATGGTTGTTTGCCATAGGCTGCAGTCAATTACTTCATAATACAGAAGTTACCCGACAGCTGTAATTTCATTTATCCATGGTCAACTTTGCTCCAAAAATATTAAATGGAAAATTCTGGAAGTAAAACAACTCTTGAACTCTTGTGCCTTTCTGAGTAGCATGATAGAATGTTATGCCACCACCCCCTGTATTTCGTGAACCCGTGCCGTATCCCACCCCTTCAGTCATGCTGGTGGCAGCTCAGTTGTCAGACTGGTGTCCAGGGACCGACATGCCTCTGTCCGAGTAACAGACACTAATGGGCCACTAATACTATGCCATGATGCTTGTATCATTAACCTCACATAATCTCATCACACAAGTAGCATATCATTTTACACCCCACGGGATGAAGGGTATTGACCTGACAGTGAGACCTTTAGGGGGAGAAAGCAAAATAAACTACCTTCACCTAACTTCTGTTACAGCATTTTGTTATAACTGCTTTAGTTTATTATTATGCTGTTCATCTCCTCCTTGCCTACTTGAAAAGTGAAGCTTCATCATGACTATGTGGATATAGGAAGAAACAGTAAGAGTATTCAGATTCATCTGTAATTTCAGGCATCCACTAGGCATCTTGGATCAAATGCTCCACACATAAGTAGAAACTTCTATAGCTGGACACAAAAGTTACAGTACTTTATACTGACAAAGTACATCATTTAATCTGTCTCGTCATAGTCCTCTTGCTACGTAAAATGTTTTTAGCACAGACTGAACCCTTCTTGCTCACCCACTTGGATAATAAATGTAGAATTTCCACATATAAATTAGGTGACTATGGACTGTGTTTTACTTGTTTGTCCCTTGTTTGTTCCCTTGTTACTTGTGTTCCCTTGTTTGTCCTGGCTATATCGTGCCTCCTTTCATATCTGAGTGTGCTAAAGGCCAGCTGCCTTGTAGGCATATTTCTCCTTAGTCAGGGGCAGCCATCCCACATTAGTGGCTATGGCAAGCTCAAATGCCATGCATACCTATGAAGCCTGGGTATATGAGACTCCTCTAGGTTGATCTGACAGCAAAAGTTTGACACAAACGTGGTGTGCTGAGGAGTACAGAATGCAGTAAAAATAGTACACCTGGTTTTGGAGTATTAATTGTACTAAAAGAGCCTGGAAAAACATTTTTATATAAAGAAAGATACAATATAAGATGGTATACACTGCAAACTTTGAGACCTTCAAAAATGATAACAATTGTATTGAACCCCTTTGAGCTGTACCCCTAGATAGATCCATGGAAATGCATTTGCTTTTTTCTATTACTAGTGCCCTGTTCTTTTGGGCAGGGAAAAAGTCAAGTAATACAAGACAAAACGAGATAAAAGAAAAGGAAGAAAGGATGGGACAGGACAGGACAGGATAGGACAGAACACAGGTTACCTGAGGATACTTTCCAAATCTCATCCAGCTCTTAAAAATCATCTCTGCATTTTTCTTCTCTCGGCTTATTTCAGGTCTTTTACCATTCAATGTTTAAGCTGAGGTCTCTTGGACTTTCCAGGTTAAGAACTACACATCAGGCACTTTTTGTGTCTTCAACAAAAGAAAATGTAGTCTTTGCCTTTTACTTCCACATAGAATGAGAGATGACAAATGTTACTGCATTTAATACACAGAGTGACTTAGTATTAGCACTGTAGCTTTTAAACTCCCAGGTTCTAGACACTGTTAGCAGTGCCAAAGCTATAGAGATAAACAATATTTGTGACTATGATGGAGAAGCTAAGAATCTAGCAAAAAAAAAAAAACCTTAACTTATAAGCTACTTTAAAAAAAAATCTTACATTTCACAAATATTCTGGGCCACTGTTAACCAGAAGCTGGAAGTGGATGAGAGAGTGGAATGAGTTCTATGAGCCACATCAGGCAGTGGCCAAATGGCAGGCGGTGCCTCCCTAGTGGACAGAGGGAAATGCAAACTTTTGGAGCGTCTAAGATGATGAACAAGAGAGGGAGCACTGTAATGCTTGCAAAAGAAGAGAGGATTTGAGGAGCACCATTTCATGGATAAAACTTATCTTCCCCTCATTATCATGAGCTACATGATGTATGGGCAGTGAGAACCTCTTCTATAAGACCAGGGTTTATTTTTATAAGAAAAAAAAATCAGGTTGTTCAAACTTCCATTTAAGTGATAAGGAAATATTTCGACTCTGGACTGGTTTATGTTTTCTGTTTCATTGTCTAATATTTTACAAGACATAATGATACAGTTAAGATTTTATAAATAAATAAGGAAAATTACCTGATAAGATCCTTAGATTAGAATTAATATAGTACATGGCTTACTCAAAACTCTGAGTAACAAATAATTGCTTGCATAGCATCACCTAAACATAAATAATTTTCATAAGATCTACTAATGATCCTTCATGCATAGTAACTTTATGAGTTTTACTATGAGTCTTTTTATGAACTGTGAAGCTAACTATAAGGGATAGGAATTGAGGTTATTGTTGATATTTAGACAGATTGGATCTGCATTCTAATTTTGATGATGATCAGCTTCTCAGATGGGAAAACTACTATATATTTCTAATCTTCCAATTCATTCTCTGAAAATAGCATCATCTTTAAATGATGCTTAGTTTTTCTCTTTAAATGAGACAATGGTTCCTGACCCCGTACTTTTCAAACACAGAGATCACTGATATTATTAGATGAAATATGATTTGTTAACATATTTTTTCTGATACTGTCATGAGTTTTTATCATAAAATACAATTTCTTTAGTATATGTGCTGCCGAAGCGAGCACAAAATACAATTTCTTTAGAAAGTATTCATTTCCAGGAGAGTCTTCATTTAAGTATTATATTTCATTACTTAGAATTAACTGCTGTCTTACATGTAATAAAAGTCAGATAAGCATATAATCACAAAAGCATAAAATGTCCTGTTATTCCACATGATCTTGCCCAAAAGCTAAGAATTAAGGGTATAAATTCCATGTGTGTATATTTTTCAGTGCCAGAGCCTTTTACTGAGTTAGAACTCCATCTCCCTTTTGTGATTTTTTTTTTGAGAGATGTCTCACCAACTCACTAAATTGCCCAGGTCCCCACGCCTTGGCCTCCTCAAGTTCTGGGGTTACAGGTGGGCCCATCATAAGCTCCTTTAACAAAGCTGACTGATTGGACAGCTATGGTCTGCTTCTCTGAGGCCAACTTCAGGGTCTCTTTCAACTGAATGATGATGAAATGTTTTCACCATCTCATGGATGTAAAATGAAAGAGCATTCATTACCTAGGACTCCTCTCTCTCCTTAAAATTCGATGCCTGGAGATTGTTATGGCTTTTATCTAGATATCCCTCAAAGCCTCAAAAAGTCTTAGATGGGGCTTTTTTAGAGGTGGCTGAATCTATAGTGTGTGACTGATTCATGGTGCAATGCTGGGCGCAAGGGCATTAAGGGCATGAGTGCTGCCTGCCCCAAGTAGTCTGGACAAAAGGGGCAGAAAGGTTGTTAAGTTCCCTTGCTGCTTTTGCTACTACATGCGTACCATGAATTATTTATCCTCTAGCACATCCCTCTGCCATGTGCTTCCCTGCTTTGGGGTCAACTGATTGTGGGCTGAAATCTCTACAAACTGTGGGCCAATAAACTTTTCCTCCTTTACCTTTGGATGTTCAGTATTTTGTCTGAGCAAGAAGGGAAAAGTAACTGACAAGAGATAAATGTTCAGTTGGTGCTGTGGCAGGAAACTGATGGCACTGTCAAGCCAGTGATGAAGGAAAGACTGTTAAGTGGAATTCTGGGAAGAATGAGGCCAAAATTGTAGCGAAGGGACAAAGGGTGGAATAGTATGCCAAGACAAGCAGCAGAGAGGAGCACTCTAGATTGCAGACAGAGCAGGGTCAGCCTCCAGGGCCCCCGCAGGGAGAGGGCCAGGGGAAAGACTATTTATTACCTTTTGATCTTTCAAACTACTTGAATTCCACAAGAAGCCAGAGGCTAAGAGTGCCTATCAATGCAGTCCAGAAAAGCCAGCATTTCAGGTGCATAGCTTGGGAAAGAGGGGTTTGGAACAGATGTGAAGGGACCGACAGAATGTATGATTCAGGAAAGGACATAATAGAGTATGTTATGTTGATACTGCACACCAAATGAGCCTTTATTTAAAAAATCCTATGTCTAACATTTAATTTGATCTGCAAGAGAGGGGCCTAAAAGAAGTCAGAATGAGTTGTGATTTTTCTTTCCTAAGTCAGAATTAATATGAGCTTTCATTATAAAATATGCTGAAATTATTGGAAAGTTTAGTCAAATAATTAACTTTGATCAACTGAATAAATAGTACATCCAATCTTTTTCATGTATACTTAACTTTCATTTTACCCAGCTTGCTAGTAATGACTGTCCTAGTTGGCATGCAACCTTTTTCCTTGGAACAAAGAGAATATACAAAGGAAATACAAAGAAAACTGGATTTGATCACTGTCCACAAGGGGAGTGAAGATTAAAGTAAATAAAAAGATATTACAGTGATTAAGCCATAATATAAAATCAAGTTCACTGAGGAGCACTGTGGAGTCTATGGTAATACCTTTTGTAGAAGCACATTGGAGATCCCTCCTTGAAACCTACCGGAAACTTTCCTCACACTGTCCTCTAATCTAACAGCCTGTATCCTCTTCTAGTAACACAGGGGTGCCGATAACCCTTAATTCTTTTACTTTGGACTGTCAAACTAGGAGGATCTGTCTTAGGACTTTTAATTCATCTTATTGCAGCAATGCTACCTTAGTTGAACTTGAGGATTTCTATGCAGAATGTGTGTGAGTATGGCTGTATTCTTAGATCTTTTAAAATTAAAGTTGTTCTTCCCATAAAAATATGTTTGTCCAGATTGGTTGTTTACATATTTATATCTGTTTATTTTCATGTTTCTCTCCTGCCATCCTAGTCAATTTTTTTCTAGCCTCTAAATATGTTGTTTAGGTCCTTTTTTACTTTTACCAAGGAAAGGGAGGAGTAGCAGTATAAAAAAGTCAACTATGCAGGTAGACTGTGTTACTCATCATTCTTGGCTGCTTAGGTTGCTACTTCATAATTATCCTTTTTTTCTCACTGAATAAATTTCAAAAGCAGACACAAAGTCTAAGATAAAGTTTACCTTCTTTGCTGCCTTCAAAAATCAGAGAGGACAAACTCACACAAGAGGAATAAAATTAACCAATAGGCAAGCTTACTAGATTTTTCTGGAAAAGTCTCTTTATTTTGTGGATTCGGTCATCTTGTTTCTATAATAGTTCAAGCCAATATAGGGAAATGCAGAGACCAAGAGACAAAATTATTTGTTTGAGCTGGGCGTGGTGGCTCACGCCTGTAATACCGCACTTGGGAGGCAGAGACAGGAGGATTGCTGAGTTCGAGGCTTGCCTGGACTACATAGTGAGCTCAGAGCCAGCCTGAACTACAAAGCGAGACCCTGTCTCAAAAAAAAAAATTATTTGATTGACGTGACAGAACCCTTACAAAAAAGTATGTTGGAAAGCTCTGATAAACTTAGTTTGGGGAGGAGTTTGAAATATGTCATTTTAAGATACCATTTGGAAATACTCCTCAAATAGCTGATTAGTTTTAATTTTGTTTAACAGTAACCATTATTTCTTTTTTACTTAAAGAGGACCTCTAACTCTTATTATGTAGAGGTCACTTCTTATAAGCAATACTAAAAGGACAGCATTTAGATTTGTGGGCTGTAATGGGCCACAGGAGATACACACACACATATGTATATGTGCATGTGTATCTATATATGAGTACTGAAGGCTAGAGTTTAACTCTGAGGAAGTGAAGACAGGTGCCTGGAAAATACTTTGTAAAATACACATGCAGTTAAATTTGGGACCCTTGTATTGACCACTAAAACACAACTAATGAGGTTGTATAAGAAAGTAAACACATTTGATCGTAAATGGAGAAACATGTCAATTATGTTTTCATTGCTGAGACAAAATATCTGACACCCATAAGTTAATGGAGGAATGGTTTATTTAACTCAGTTTGTAGAGGTGTCAGTCCATATTTTGCTGGCTCCATGCTAGGTGGCATATGGTGAACGGGTGTCACAGGGAACAGTTCATGGTCCCCAAAAGATAGCAAAAGTGACAGAAAAGGACCAACCACAGCTCTTTCTATCCCTTCTATCTTATCCAGTCAACTTCTGGTGGGCAGCCCTAATATCCTTAATCTTGGTGTCCTTGATCCTAGCATTGCAACATGAACTAATCCCAGCATCACACACTAGATCTGGCTACCTCAGAGAAAGCCCCACCTTTGACTGCATGAGGCCTTGGGGGGACATCTAGACACAGCCATAACATATAACCAGAATGCTAATTCTCTCCTATTACAACCTTCAACTCCAATAATATAAACAAGAGCTCTATCATTCCCAGAAGACCTTACTTCTCCTATAACCTGTACCATTCAAATGCAATGAAGAATGAAAGCATGACAAAGAGTTCTAATCAAAGTTCAATACTGAATGGGGGAGAGTACATTTGTTTAATCAGCAAAACAGAATTATCAGTCCCAGGTTGGATGCTTTTTGCTGGCAAGTCCATATTCTTCTCTTCAGAATGCCACATGTTTTATTGCACATATGAAGCTTCCAGCTGATGATCAAAGGGCAATGCATAGACCCATGACTCTTGCTTTGTACTCTGACTAGTTTATAACATCATCAATATTATCTTTATTGCTCACTTTATTAATTTCATCTAAAATGGTACTTCTTTTGTGGGGGAAGAAGATTTTGAACACTAATCCTGGAAGGTCATGTATTATTCACTGTTTTTAGGCTGATCAAATATTTTTATGCTGTCATATAAAACATAACGCACCATTATACATACTGTAGTACAATGGACCCCTGACTTAGGAATTCAATTTGTTCTTGAGGGCTGGTTGTAATTCTAGTTGTTTAAATGAAGGCTCAGGCTCCCATTCACAGCCTTCAGAGTCTCTCTCCTCTATAACTTTAGGCCACATATTCTTCCAGGTAGAGATCTCAAGGTAGCCCTTAGAGGAGACAAGGACCCAGGATTTCTGAATTAAGCCCACATGGGAAAGATGTTGTAAAGCTCCTTCAAGTACCCTTGAAGGGTTCAACCTGTATGTCTGAGACCACCTGGACCCACAAACGTTCAGAATTTGGGTCATAAATCAAGTTGTTTATAAAGTAAACCTAAAATTCCAGTAATAAACTAAATTGTTCATAAGTCAGAGTGGTCACAACTTGAGGGTCCACTGCATATAGCTACACCTTTGGAATATTTTAAATCTGGTAAACCTATGCAACTGTCTTTTGAGTAGAAAGTAAGTTTGGGATGATTTCAGAATGGATATGAAAAACATACCACACCCAAAGCACTGACCTTTTTCAAAGACAGAACTTCTTTATTCTAACAAATCCTTCGTCTTTCTTTTCCCATTGGAGACACAAAATTTATTATATAGTTTTTTTTCTTTTGCTTATTTTACTTTGTAATACTATGAATGCCCTTATTTCTGCATTCTGTAAAGAGGGAAATGGGAGAAACTAGAGAAGCTAAGAAACTGAAGCAAGAGGAACTTTTTTAACCACAGGGAAATGGTGGCCCAAGAGACACAAATTAGAGTTTGATGATGTTGGATACATTTTCCCAAATAGATTCTGGTGTCAGGAGATTCCACAGAAGGTCAGATGCTGGATTCAGCTAGGGTAGGAAGGAATGCTAAAATCATCTTCTCCTCTTACTCCTTCCCTTTTTTTTAAGGTTGGAGAAAATGCTGGGAACTGCAGTTGGACTGCAGTGGATAATAGCCAACAGTGGAATATGATGACAGCTTTACCCTTTGCTGGGCTTCATGGTCAATGGGGATTAGCTACAAACTTATGCATTTAGGGAAGGAGAGACGACTTGAACTGATTTAATTTTCAAAGCTGTGCTTTGGTTATAACCTGTAACAACATTAATACCACTTCTTAAAACTTTCCCCATGTTTGGTATGCATGATATATAGACATAAAACCACATGTTGACCCTTTAGGAAACTGTCACTCTAGGTTTAGGTAATGGGCCTCAAACAACATCTGGTCCTATATTCCCTTACTTAGTCCCTATGCAGTATAATAACTCATATCTGCCCTACCTGACACAAGTTACAAAGGGGAAGTCTACAAATATAAGCTAATGGTGCCCTTGCACTAAAATAATGGAACACCAAGGTTTAAGTGACTTCTTTAGCAATAATGTACAGCATAAAACTTGAGTTTAGAAGTGTTTTTGTAAAATTATTGTTACTTGTTTTTAAAAATGCATACAATGAGCCTAAGATAGGTTGTTTTTGGGAATAGGTAGTTCCCTGAATGCTGGGCAGAATTATGTCATGGGAATCTTGTAGAAATGAAAGCTGTGCCTACTGTCTCAGAACTTCATCTCAGCCAATGTCTTAAAAGCATTTAGAGATGACTATATCTTACAGAATTCTCCAGATAAATATGTACATTAAATTTTTTTTTTTTTTGAGACAGGGTCTCACTTTGTAGTTCAGGCTGGCTCTGAGCTCACTATGTAGCCTAGGCAAGCTTCGAACTCAGCAATCCTCCTGTCTCTACCTCCCAAGTGCTGGGGTTACAGGCATGAGCCACCACACCCGGCACTGGTATCAATTCCACTGGTATGTTGTATTGATTGTTGGTGGGCGTGAGTCTCCACACCCAGCATTGTATGTGGTTACTGGGTATCGAACTCAGGACCTTGCGCTTGTGAGGCAGGCACCGAAACCACTGAGCTAACCCTCTGGCCCCCACATTAAATTTTTTTAACCTGCAAGCTACTTCTATCTATGCACAGTAGACTTTTGTCTGAAAATATAAAAGAGGATTTGTTTGAAATAAAAAACACTATAAGAAGACTAGTTTTTTGGCCACAATGTTTTTGAAGGAGAGAAATGTTGCTCACTTAAAAAAATCTGAGATGTGTTCTGTCTGTGAACTTGTGGAACCTTCCTCACTCCCACTTCCTAATATTTATTTTCTGTTTAGTTGTATGTTAGGGAGCTCTGGTGGCTTCCTTTTTTTTTTTTTTTTTTATGTCCCAAACAAAGTCAACTTGGAGAATTGAGCAGTCATTAAGCAGGGTTCAATTAGAAAGAAAAGAAAAAACAAAACAGAACAGCCTTCCTGTTGCTCTGGTCACCCACAAGACACAAAGGAAGCTACACTCCTTGCTGACATGTGGCTTACGGTTTGGACTCTCACTTCCTTTCACCAGACTTCTTGCCAAACTCTCAGCTTCCACCAACAATCTTTTGTGGGTGGTGACCTCACTGGAATCTGAGAGCAAAGGCGAAAAACTATGCCATAATAATTGCAAACAAACCCTCGCCCGGGGAAGCACCACTTGGTTAACATTCCTGAAGTGGCTGGAAATGCGCCTGCTGGGTAGTTTACCAGAATAGTGGGTTTCTTGTCTTAGAGACAACACTTCTTCCAGGCAGTCAAGGCCCTCCTTACAGTACCATCATTTTCCAAGTTATTGAAAGACTTACCCTGCTTTGATTTGTTTCTCATTCGTGTCACCCCTTAATCACTCTGCATTAATATGAAGCTCTAGAATCTCCTCCAAAGCTAATTTTTCTGTTACTCCGTGAGAGGAGGATCATTTTACTGTTAGATGACTGAGTGTGTCGATAGCCTCTGCTCTTGTTTCCAGCCTTTCTAAACATTCTCTTTACTTTCACACCCATCTTCATTTGCTTTGTTCTGTGCCCTTAACATGCCTGATATGTTTTCATAATCTGTGGAGAGAAACCAACACGCCAAAAAAAAAAAAATCCAACAGGTAAAAAACAAAAATAGCCTTCTGACATATGACCTTGTCTGTAGCCTCTGTTTAAATACCTGCTTTATAAAACCTAGGCTTTAGCACTAATGCTTTAATCTCTCTGGAGTTCTTAGATCAGTCCCGAGATACTGTTATTCTGGTAGTTACTAGAACTCCTCCCAGTACTACATACTGGTACTCAGAGTTAGCTCCAGGTGTCCACCTTATTGTGGGGTGGGGGTGTGCAAATTCAACATTTATTCTGTGAAGGGAAGAGAACACTAGCCTTCCTGAAGCAGCATTTGCCATAGTGACTGATGTAGTTAAACACCACCAGTGACTTCCATTTGACTTGCAGTCCAGTCCCAGTGGACTTAGTATACACTGTCATCATTAGGACCCGGGCAAACTGCTGAACCGCTCTCTGACTAACTTGCTGTATTTTGTGACCATGTGTAGATTTGGTTTGTTAATATTTCACTTTGGCATTTTGTACTTATGTTCATGAGAAAGAGCAATTATGTATTTCCTCTGCCATGTTCATCTATGGTTGATATCAACTCTATGCTGTGTCAAAAAATGAATATTTTACTCCCTTTTATTTCTGTCTGAAATAGTCAGTATAAAGCAGCCATTTTTGTTTCATGAAACTTTGATAAAACTTATTTTTAAAATTATCAGATATGGCAGGCTGGAGATTTAGCTTAGTCGTTCCAGGGCCTGCCTAGCAAGCACAAGGTCCTAAGTTGGATTCCTGGTAACCACATACAACAATATTGGGCATGGTGGCTCACAGCCACTAGCAATCAGTACCACACACCACCCAGGAGTGGAGGCTCACACCTGTCATCCCAGCACTTGGGAGGCAGAAGTAGGAAGACTGCTGAGTTCGAGGCTTGCCTGGGTTATACAGTGAGCTCAGGGCTAGCCTCAAGTACAAAGAGAGACCTTGTCTCAAAAAAAAAAA
>PVIC010007673.1:0-50294 GCA_004025085.1 Thryonomys swinderianus | reverse complement strand
CCGCGAACTCAGCAATCCTACTGTCTCTGCCTCCCGAGTGCTGGGATTACAGGCGTGAGCCACCACACCTGGCACTGTGGTATGCGGTGTTGATTGTTGGTGGGCGTGTCTCCACTCCCAGCATTATATGTGGTTACCGGGGATGGAACTCAGGTCCTTTGTGCTTGCGAGGCAGGCGCCAGAACCACTGAGCTAACCCTCCGACCCTTCAGTGGACTTTTAAGTATTTGTAGCCCTCAGGTGCAAAGTCTGGGAGGAGTCTCACAGAGAAAACAAGTGGCTATTCAGGAAACTCTGGGCTTACGTAGCCACATGCTAAGTCCCAGGACTTCTCACCAAAAGGCAGGTCCCCAGGAGAAAGAATTTTTTTTTAATTTTTCCAAATAAGAAAATGTCCTCACTTTTATTTATTATTGTACATTTGCAATACAAAATGAACGTCAAGCTAGAAATACACTGGCTGACACCGGCCCTGCCAGTGTTCCTGATCTGTAATCCCCCAAGGGTATTCTAGGTACACTGCCCATCAAATTCACCCAGGTCCCTCTGCATTCCCAGGGTGCTTTGGGACTTGGACTTTCAGATCATCCTTGGGCACTCTTGGGAGTTCCTTTCGTCCTTTCAGTGAGACAGATCCAGTGCAATACCAATCAAGCGATACACACTTGTGCTAAACATCAAGGCCAAAGGGGAAGGATATAAGAAATCTTACTTACTGGTGGCCCGGGATTCCCCGGGGGTCCCATGAAACCTGGAACTCCAGGATGACCCTAGGAAGACACAAGTAGTAATTCTTTAAAAGGTAAACAAGCTCTTAACCTTATAAAAACACCAAATTGTAAGCAACTATCTAGAATCCATGATTTAGGTTAAACACCGAGGGAAAAAACAATCTCTTTTTCAGACACGCCTAGTGCTTCAGGAAGTAGAAAAAGTAGCTGAGTATACTTTTAAAATACTTGTGTCCTATGTAGATTTGCTTTAAAATAACACAGAGGGAGCAGCTGTGGAGAAGGGGCCAAGAACATAGTTGAAAGGAAAAGTGGCCACAATAGCTGGAAGCCAATCCGGCTGGGTGCTGGTTCCCAGGGGCTTATTTTTCTACAGTCTCTGCTTTGTAGATACATCCACAGTGTTCTATAATAAAAAAAAATTAAACACAAACAATGCACACACATACTTATATGTATATGTACACATTTGTTTCTCAGTGTCTTCGAGGAGGAAGGTTCAATAACCCCCCATAGATACCACAAGTCTGAGATATGCAAATCCCAGTTTGAAATGGCTTACTATTTGTATTTAGTTTATACATATCTCCCCATGCAGTTTAAACCACCTCCAGATTACCTATAAGACCAAATATCATATAAAAGACACAAACATACACTATAATTTTTGGGAAAAAAAATCTGAAAGTGCTCAGTACAAAGAAGTACCCCCAATAGCCTGAGGGTGGCCAGTGTGGAAGAAAGAGGTCAGAAGCAGAAAGCTTGATGTTGACTGTCCTTTTCTAAAGAAATAATTTTATTGGTACATTTCTGATCTGCATAATGATCACATTCATCATAAGAAATTTGCACCTGTACATATCTATCTTGATTTTCCCCCCATCCCATTCCCTCTCCTCAACCCCTCTTCCCTTCCTCGTTTACAAAACCTTTGTTTCCACTTTTCCCTTCTGCTCTTTTTCTTCCCTTCCTTCCCTCCTCCTCCTTCCTTGTTTCCCTTCTCATTTCAACATTTCTTCCCACTTCCCAATATCTATCATACATTGTGATCCTTATTTACACTTTTGGCTTCTCACACCAGAAAAACAAGGCAATATTTAAACATTGGTGATGGGTTTTTAATCATTTAAGAGCATGATCTCAGGCTATATCTGTTTACCTAAAAATGTTTCATTTTCTTTCTTTATGGTAGAGTAGTATATGTGTGTGTGTGTGTTAGATCATATTATAATATTCTGTGTGTGTGTGTGTGTGTGTCTGTAACTAGATAGACAGGTAGACTGATCACTGGTCCTCCGTATCCATGACTTCTACATCCATGAAACCTACCCTATATAACTAGAAATCTTTCTACTACCCAGCTGTTCCCTTTTGCTTTTAATCCTCTCAAAAAGATAACAAAAAGGGGAACAGCTATACAGTAGAATGATTTCTAAAGATTTCTAGCTATATAGGGTAAGGCTTTGTGGATGTAGAAGTCATGGATATGGAGGGCCAGTGATCAGTCTACCTGTCTATCTAGTTACAGACATATTTATCCTTTTGCATACAGACCCATAAACATAAGCAGATAGTTATGCATCGTTAATAAAAGCAAGATTTTTAAAATGTAAGCATGAAATTGCTATGATGGTACTGTTACACTAGTTTTCAGAAAGATATAAATTTCTCTGCCACAGAAAGCAGTCTCCTGGGCACTACAGAAGGAGCCAAACTGCAGTGCAGTACGTGGCAGCTAGTATTTCACCTAGTGTGCTTACAAAACCAAGCCAACTGCTGAAAAGAAGTTATTTCCCTGCACTTCCTCTCCACACGCTGCCCCAGGAGACCACGCGCTGTCACACCCAGCACTGAGTGCGCTGCCTGGGACGTGTCATTCACATCCAAATACATCGTGAGTTTCCAAGCACAGAGTGGCGCTTACTGAGCACTCTGCGGGGCCTGAGCCAGGCCCGTCCCTGTGACTGTAGCTGAAGTCAGCGTCTTGTCCTCCCTGTGCTGCGGCCACCCTGCGGTCCGCGGCTGTCTGTGCCTCTCCTGTGTCTCGAGCTGGGAGTGCCTGGCACGAGGCTGGTTTACAGTGAGCTCTGGGCTTGAGATTCAGGGGAAAGAGAAAGTCACCAAGGAGAGCTACTGAGGGAGAAGAGCTTCGGGAAGGGGAGAGATGGCAGCCACAGAGGAGAAGCCTAACCGCTGCGGTAACCAGTCAGGCCACTGGGCCAGAACCCGCGCACCATGACAGGGGTTGAGGGTCAACACAGATGCATGCAAAAATCACACATCAGCACTGCTGCCTCCTTGCCACCCATTATGAGAGAGCCCAGCAGCCTGCGCTCTGACAGGAGCCGGGGGTTATTTCAACCGGGTCCGTGTGTGTTACGCAGTAGGCACTGAGGACCTGGCACGATGGAAGGAGGACCCTTCAGGGACCAAGAGGCAGGCAACAAAAGATTACACAACAAAATCAAAGAGAAGGGGAGGCGGTGGGTCCTTGGACACCTGGGGAAAGAGGGGGGTGGCCATGAGCCAGAGCGAATGAGGTGGGAACCACAGACACCCATTTAAGAAGCTCCTGCTTCAGGCAAAAGAGAGGCCAGGCCTGTCCCTATCATCACTTCACCCATTGTTATCAAGACACTTCAGAGACACACGCTAGCAGACACATTTTCATCCTCTAACCCTACAGGACCCTCCACAGGTCCCAGCACAGCGCCTGGTGCCTAGCGTGGCTCTGTATTTGCTGTGTGAACAAACGCGCTTCTGTAAAATGTTATTAAACTGAAGCTCTTGAGTTCCTTTACAATAAGGCATCATTATGCAGTAATCAGAACAGAGGGCAGAAGCTGCAGAGGAGGAGTAGGAATCTGTACTCCAGGCGAGCGATGTTCTTTAAAGGAAATTGTTCCTTACCTGATCACCTTTCTGTCCAACCTCACCATCTGCACCCCGCTCTCCTGGGCTTCCCTTGGAAGAAAAAAGAAGTCAGTGGGATTTTAACTAGAGCTGTATTGCAAAAGGAAAACAAAAGCCAAACCCATGCCTCCCTCCATCCATCTTCTGTCTATCCATCCACCGGTCCATCTTTCAGCAGCCCCTTATGAAGTTACTATTGTGTTCCAGGACTGAAGCCAGCAGACACAGAAACATGGGCTGACCGGGGGCTTGTTGTTGAAATTGCCTAGAGGGGTTTCGAGTATCATAAAGTGGCTGGGAAGGGAGACTTCACAAGTCTAGGGTGCCAGCTCCTGCCTTCAGACTTCCATGCAGGCACTGTGCAGTGTTAGAAGATGCATCAGCACCCAAAACTTTAGCGGTGGCTCTGGTGGGAAGGGAGCTAAAAGCTCTAGAAGAGAAAAGCAAGGAGGGCACTGGGTGAGCCACGAGTGAGTAAGTGGCAGAGCTTGCCGTGTCTGTGATGTGGCAGCCCAGGGGTGCAGGGCGCAGGCAGGGAGTGGGGATGCTGGAGCACAGGAAGCAGGGCCCTGGGGCTTTGGGGAGGCTGACTCCCTATGCACCCCCTGTGTTTCTTCTTTGAGCAGCTGTGCCGTTTAGGGGAGCCGCTCTCCTTTCCAGGTGATGGTCTTTTTAACCCACCAAAAAGAGAAACGAAGAGTCCCGATGTCATTTACCACCACGGTCACCAATACCATCCCGGGCACCACCTCCATGGGCACCACCATCACAATCCCACTCTTCTCACTGTCCCCGACACCACTTCACCCATCGCTATCAAAACACTTCGGAGACACACGCTAGCAGACACATTTTCATCCTCTAACCCTACAGGACCATTCACAGGTCCCAGCACGGTACCTGTTGCCTAGCGTGGCTCTGTATTTACTGTGTGAACAAATGCACTTCTGTAAAATGTTATTAAACTGAAGCTCTTGAGCTGCTTTAAAATAATGCATCATTATGCAGGAAAGGAGTCCTTGGCAGGAAGTCGATCTTGGCCCTGCTTCCTCTCCTGGCGCTCTCAGCGTTGCATACTCGAGCAGCTCATGCCCACGCTCGGGTCTCATTCACCCCATGAATGAAGGTCACGGGCAGCACAGGCAATGAGGGTCCTTCTGGGCCAAAGCAAGACCACTTCCTCACTGAGCCTTTGAGGCCAGCCTTCTTCTATCCGATCTCAGAGCGTATCTCTGCTGATGGGGCTCTGCCGTAACCACCCCCCTCCCTGCCTGCCTCGGGAGCTGTGGGGAGGGTTAGCTTGCCCGAGATCCAGCAAGTGCCAAAGGCCACTGTATAGAGGAAGAGAAAGTGGGTTTATGGGAAAAAGTATTGGTTCCACATTTTGCATGTAATTATGTCCAAGGCTTCCATATCTCTCAAGCTAGCGCACAGTCTGCAGGCTGGCTGTACAATCGATGAAATGCAGGGACGCAGAATAGCATGCTGCTCCCTTGACATTTAGGACAATGGCCTTAAAAGGAAATGTTTTCCTTTCATATTCTAAGCCCTGGCCTGTCTTTAGAATGGTTCCAACACTCACCTGGCAACAATGAAAATGTCAGCGGCTCAGGGGGCCCCTGCAGTCGGCCCTGACTCCTTCCCCTCCACAGACAGGACTAAAGTGGAGTCAGTAGCCAGCAGGCCTGACTCACTTCCTTGCAGAGAAAGGGGCTGACATTTACAGAGCTGCTACTCTGCCCGGCACTCTGCCAGGGCTTTCCACATGAGATCCATTAAGTGTATAGCTTTGTGTATATTCTGAGCCAATGCCGAGAAAATGTAATGTGATCGTGGATCTAATTCAGTTGGTAAAACTGCTTTTGACACAAGCATTACTAACCAAGTATTAGAAGAAAATCTGAAGACCAGATGGGTTAGCCATTCACCTGAGGTCACAGAGCTACTCAAAAGCGCGATCTGGAATCTAGTCCAGACTGGTCAGTCTGTTTATCAAATTCCCACTGGGGATCTCTTCATCCAAATTATTTTCCTGGCCACTTCTCTAGGCCCTGAGGAGTGCTCGCACGGGCTTTATGATGTTAAGAGCAATGAATTTACAGCTGGGAACCTGATCGACTAGGCTGACCACAGGCCAGGATTGATACTGTGTACTGGAGATGTAGAATTAACCAAACACATAAAAAAAACCCCAGCTGTCTGGAACTTTTACCCCAGTGAGGTTTTTAATTCATTTCTTTGCCAACTTGGTTCTCTGCCCAGCAAAATGTTTACTGGGGAACCTTTGTAAAAGTCTAAGTCTCCTTGTTGAAAATAAGGGAACAGAGCCTCTCAGTGGTAAAGTAATTCTTCTAGAAAACTTGTTATTTTGAATTCTTGCTGTGCTTCCTTAAAATGTATGTAGATTGCTTCAAAAGCTGGGTAAATCTCTTGCCCACTTTATGACCAGGAATCAGGACTGTCTTTCTTCAGTTTTAAGGTCCGTATTTTTTCAATATTCCAGCAGGAAAGATAACAGCTCTAGCTCTCAGCTCCTGAGGGAAAGTAGGAACTCAACATGGGCAGATGCCTGTTCCCAGGTACAAACTCCCTTTTGTCAGTGGGGCCTGGTGGTACAGCCTATAATCCCAGCACTTGGGGAGGTTAGGGCTGGATTACAAATTTTAGCCCAGACCAGGCAATTTAGAGATTTGGTGAGAACCTTGTTTCAAAATAAAACATACTCCAGAGGATACCATTCAATGCAGAGGCCATGGTTTTGATCCCCTGTACTGAAACAAAATTTACCCCTGTCAAAAAGATAGACAACATCAATCTTCTCCCCGAAGAAGGCACGTTAGCTAGCATAGATGGCCCAGTTAGCAGATGAATTTGGGGTGAACACGGGTGATAAACGGTGCCAACAAGCCCTCTGACTTGAGGACCAGTTACCGCCCCTCCTGAGAACATGTGTGGTGGCAGCGGTTCTGCCAGCTCAGCACTAAAGAAGAGGGAGTTTTCTTTCTGAATTTTCAAGGTCTGGGCCAGCCCCGGCCTCACATTCCAGTCTGGCTTCACGATTGGCCATTAGTAAACAATTTTCTCTTTTACCCTTGTGGGTTTTGGGATTAGGGAAATAGTCTGGTTTTCTTTCACATATATTTAATAATAGCATATTATATGTATTTGCTATAACCTTTCAATTGCATTTTCAATCGCTTAGAGGTTCCTTTGTACCTGGGGTTGCCCTGAGGTTGCCTGTCTGTTCTGAGTCTACTAGAAAGGTGATTTCCTCCAGAGCGATGGAAACGATTGAGGCTAAGACCTCAACTTTGTAAGTTAATAAGTCTCTGCTACTCTCACAACAAGCTCAATGTGTACAGGCTGCTTCCAAGCCTAGAAAATCTTTTTCCACAGACACTTGGACTATCCTGCCTATTTCCTCGGGACACTAAAATCCCACTCCCTCCAAGCGGACTTCAGAAATTACTCCCTGACCATGGTGCTAGTTTTCTGGATGCCACTCACTGTTCAGACAATCTGTTGTAGTGGCGATTAACTGAAACGACGCAGGAGTACAAGGACCATAGCATTTGCACATATTAAAATGTTTCCTACACACTCTGCTTTTTAAGTTTTCTCTTATTTAGTCTTCACATTTTCTGACTTAAATTACACATTTTTATATAAAGGACAGAAGTATCAGGGAAATCAAACAAAGGCTCAGGCCTTATACTTAGGAAATAAATTCATTTGGCTAGTGAGAGGTAGGGCAGATTGAGGAACGATGGACTTCCCGTGCTCAGGCTGTCTCTACTCCTCTCAGGGCCTCCAGCCTCAGTTTAACTTTTCTGAGTGTCAACTTTCCAGCTTGTCACCTTTCTTTGCTCAGGCAGAGGAAGGCTGGTTCAGGTCTGACCTTTGTCTCTATCTGTCGATTTGGAACAAAACTATTGCACGGGACTGTGGTAGAGTCTCTCAGACTAAAGTAGCGGTGGTTAGAAGAGAGGCCTGCTTCTCAGGAGGGCACAGAGCAAGAAGCTCTGGGTGTCTTTCTGGGTGGGATGATTCCTGGGGGCCTTTTCTGGCAGTACTAGCACCAGCAGGCATTGTGTTGGCCTTCCTAGCCTAACCCAGGGGCTCTAGGAGAGGACTTCTGCTCTTTGGAATTTCTTCAGGTCCTCCACAGACTCCTTTCACACACTATTATCTGATAAGTGGATGTTTGATGAAAAGGGAATAAAATATTTTTCATGGGGTCCAGAATTATCACCATGCCCAATGTGAGAGAGATAATGTTTTATCTAACAAGAATACCTGTCCCCGGGATCACTGTTAGGATTCCACCCTTTGTCTTTTTCCTTGGCCTGGATCATGATCATTCCAGAAGCCACAGTGTCCAGACCCTGTTCCTTAAAGGAAGGGTTGTGTGCAGTTTCAAAATCCTGGAAGGGAGCTCTGTAACTGGCATTAATGGCCTCAGCCCAAGCCCTCAAAGAGAGAAGCTACAAGCCTGCAAGTTAAATCTTGGGGAAGCTCCTTCCCAGATAGTGAATGTCAACTGCAAAGAAATGGACCATTCTCTCCTGCTATGCATGTTACCAAAGGATGGTATGATGGCCACACGTATTCCATCATGGGTAGTATTTCCAGCTACCAACCATCTCTGTGATCACAAGTTTAGCAGAGATGCTGTTTCTTACGTGGCACTGAATATATAGGAAAGGAAACAGTTCCATCTTGTAGAAAGTGGTGTGAGATGAACGAAGAACACAGAAATTGGCTTGAGTTGGAAGAGAGAACACAAACACAGACCTATGAGTTTAAAGAGGACGCATTAACCCCTTTGTGAGTCATTTTCCTGACAGTAAATGCCGATAAAGAGAAATTATTACAGAGACATTATCTATCACAACGTCCACCAAAGCACAGAACACTGCTGGGGACTGTCCACCATGCTGGTGTTGACATTTTCCTGACTGCAAGTTAATGGACCACTAACTGGAGCAGGTCATCAAGTGAGATCACGAGGACCAACCTCAGCTAAGCAAGCTACTGGCTTTCTTACTGGCACTAAACTTGCTAAATCTTAGTTTGCAGTCAGTAAAGTGGGATATAAACTCTCCTTCTTGGGGCCATGCTGACCACTGTAGAAAACAAAATGGAAAGTGGGTTATCTTGCCCTTAGAATACCCAGTTGCAGAATAACTTGTGAAGAGTCACTCTAAAGAGTAGACTCGAGACTCAGGAACTTTTCAAGGTCACCATCAACCCCCAAGTGGAAAAGGAAGAACCCTATCTGTCAGGTGAAGCACTGAGTTTTGTGATTTTTCCAGCTGGAGGGTTTCTTTGGCTTTCATAGACTATTAAAAGGAGCAAGCCCCGCCCCCTTGAAGCAAACTATAAAGGAATGAAAATAGAGGGAGGCATTATCCCACATCATCAGGACTTCACACAGGGTTGGGATGACCCAGGAAACAGTCCAGAGGTGGTGAAGGAAAGTCCTTAGCTGTTTAGTGGAGTTTATTTCTCTGGATAAAAGCTACTCTTCTGCAGAACCTAAGTCCAGCCTGTCAGCCATTAAATCAACAGCAAAGGTTCTTTAAGGATCAGCTGAAATTATAAGACTGAGCATTTCTTCAAGACAAGAGCTAAGTCTCCACTCATGACCCTAGAAAGGAGCGTCATGTGCAGAGGGTAGCAAACACACTTGGCATTTGGCTGGCTACTCTTTCCTTGTGTCTCTGGACCTAACACTGCTCCAGACAAAGATCTCTTGTTCCATCTTTGCTGAGATTTGATATGTGTGAAGTATACTGACCTGTGGTCCAGCTGCTCCTGGGAGTCCTGGAGGGCCTTGAGATCCAGCTTCTCCCTGTAGCAAGAAGATAAGAAAAATAAAGAGAAATAGATGTTTTAAACGTCTGGACCCCAGTCCTCACGAAGCCATGCAGCTTGAACACTTGCCCACTGATCCCCTGGCAGATTGCCCTGCAGCCGGCCCTGCCACCAGCACATCTGGGGAAGAGGAGGCACGGGTGCTGATACAATGAACATCTGCACAGCTGTGTGCATGAGCAGCATGGACACACCCAGACGGTGTGAGAACCAGTCTCCGACACGGTGCCGCCCACGCTCGCAACCTCGAGCGTCTCCCTTTGTTATGATCGGTTGGTGTGGGTGCCAGAACACAGCAGGAGGGAGGAGATGTCACATTTACGATCAGAGGCTAGAAAGGACAGGCCTGTGCCTAGGCTCTGCCTAACCATTCACTCTGGGGAAGCCAGCTTCCACGTCTCAACCTCCTTAGGCAGCTGGGTGGGACGGAGCTGTGACTGAACTGCAGTCAGTGAGGAAAAGAGCACTCAGGTGACACCACAGAGTGAACTTTGCCAGGCAGAACTCGGGATGGCTTCCCCCTAGGAGCTTGAGAGCTTCTCAGGAAACACCCTGAGCCAGAATCACCAGCAAGGCACTCCTGGATTCCTGCCCGTCAGAAATGGGAGGTAGTAAGTGTTCACTGTTGGGAAAATTTATAATGAAGTGATAACTAGTACAATCGAGATGAAAAATTCGGTTGCAAGACGGCCAAAAGTCTGAAACAAAGAAAAACACCTGAATTATGAAGCCTATCACTTTATATATGAACATCTCTCTGTACTACAGTGTCGTCTGGCTTTGAGGAGAGGCTGTCTAGGTGGGAAGGGGGGTTCTCCCTCACCTCCCAAGTCCTGACAGGAAGGGTAGAGTAATTCTGAACTTCAGAATTCCTTGAGTTTTCTGTGTTGTTCCTCAACAATCACTATGCTTGTCTCACATGTGGTGATTTGATACAAAGGATTTGGTGGAAAAGTTTATCTAAAAAATGTCCTGAAATGATCTGGAGGCTCTGAGCAGAAGACTGCTGGAATGAATCTCTCAGGCCCACCCATCTTGACCATCGAAATGTTCCTTTGAGTTGTTTAATAATAAATGGATGGAAAAGGCCATAAAATGGATGAAGAAAACATCAAAACATTCCCATTTACCGTCCCATATAATATAAAACATGAAAGTTCAAATATCAAATACTTATTACTGATGACTTGATCACAAGAATTAAATCAAGCAAAAGCAGTCTTGGTTGAGTCCATTTTAAAATCGTCTCCTGGCTTCTCTCAAAGTTCTAAAGGACATGGAAAACTTTCTGAAATCCTGCCACACACATCCTAAAAACACCTGCACAGCTGGGACTGGAGGGAAAATGTACTGGTCCAGGGCCAGAAAACAAGAACAAAGGTCAATTTCACTTTTGAATTTGCTCCTGTCTCATGTAAACATTCACTTTTAAAAGACTGTCCTTATGAACTCTTACTCTCTTTAAAATGCATTCAGGCTGTTTTTAAATCAGAATAAGCCCCTCTCCCTCCACAATGCAGGAATGTTTGCTTTTAGCAGGGAAGATGAAGCCTGCAGCCAGTTCCTGTGAGATGGTAGGAGGTTCTTTGCAAGTTGCAAAGCTTCTCCTGTCAAGCAGATGGGAGATGCTTATCTTCCCTTTAGATAAAGCCCCTTAGGGACGTGTGTATGTCACAAATAGAGCTATGGAGTCCTTTTACCTGAGGCACCACCTGAGAACAAGCCATTACTTATCTTAAAAGTGCATGAAATGGATGTTTAAATAATCTTGACTGAGTAAAAGAGAGAGGTTTCTCTCTGAGTTTGCAATATTTTAGCAGACTGCCTGTGAGGCGCACCACATTCTGGCTGTTTATTCAGTAACACCCTGCCCCTTCTCTTTTACCTTTAGGGAGAGGAAGAGTTTGCTTAGAGTTAACCCGTAGGCAACTTTCTACCTAGGGAGCTGCATGAAAATAGAGTCTCAATCTTTTCTTCTGGGTCTCCTCAGTGTGGACAAGGTGACTGATTTAATTGGAGTGTCAAGATAGGCGATAACAAGTGAAGGATAGATAATAGATGGGTAGATGGATAATCTGGAGGAGAGGCGGTTATGTGGGTCGATCTAAGAATCTGGAAGTCTACTGTGGTGCCTAGAACATAGTTACCACAGTGGTTGGGTAGATGGAAGTAGTAAAAGAGAAAAGGAGGAAAAGTCACGAGAGTGGCTATGAATGTCTAGATCTCGCATTGTATTGGAGTAGCACAGTCACCGTGTTCTTGAAATGATAAGAATTTATAGAAGCCCAGTTCCTAACGTTATGATAGCTCAGTCCTTTCAAGGTCATGCTTCTAATCCATATAGTCCACTGCAAAGGTCAAGGCCAAGATTTCTCTTTTCTCCTTACCTTTTTCCCTGGCATGCCTTCTCTGCCCGGCTTTCCCGGGAGACCTTTGTCACCTTTAAAGCCTGGCAGACCCGGAAGGCCTGGGGGACCAGGAGGGCACTCATTGCACACATCCTAAGGAAAGAGAGAAAGGGAATAAACAAAATAGTCCCTTGAGAAGTAAAATAGCTCTAGTCCCCAGCTTCCAATAGGAAGGTTTTGTTTTTAATTTAATTTATTGGTACATTATATATACACATCACAATTACACTCCACATTGAAAATTTGTACCAGTATATGACACAACTTAATTCTCATTTTTCCCTTCACCTACCCACCCTACAACCCCCACCCCTAAATACACAAGCTTTGTTTCCTTTTTTAACCATCATTTTTTTCTTTCTCCTCATTATTTACCCCTAAACCCCATTTCCCCTTGAATATTTACTATTTCACAGTATCGATCATGCATTCTAGAACACATTTACAGTTTCAGTTTCTCATACCAGAGAAAAGATATGATATTTACACATCTGTGACCTATTTATTTCACTTATGAGTATGTCCTTAAGGTGCGTCCATTTGAGTATAAATGACTCAACCTCATCATTCTTTATGACAGAGTAATACTCCATTTTATTTTAAAAACACATCTTCTTTATCCAGTCTAGAGTTGATGAGCATTTAGGCTGTTTCCAAGATTTAGCTATCACGAACTGAGGTGCTATAAACATGGGTGCACATATGTTGCTGTTATATGAATCATGTAATTCTTTTGTGTATATCCCCAGCAGGGGAATAGCATGGTCAAATGGAAACTCTAATCCTAGTTTTCTGAGAGATCTTCACACTGATCTCCATAATAGTTGTACAAGGCTTGTTTTTTTTTTTTTTGTTTTTTTGTTTTTTTGCTTTTTGAGACAGGGTCTTGCTTTGTAATTCAGGTTGGCCCTGAGCTCACTATGGTGCCCAGGCAAGCCGCCTCGAACTCAGCAATCCTCCTGTCTCTGCCTCCCGAGTGCTGGGATTACAGGCATGAGCCACCACGTCCGGCATTGTGGTATGCGGTGTTGATTGTTGGTGGGCGTGTCTCCACACCCAGCATTGTATGTGGTTACGGCGGATCGAACTCAGGACCTTGCGCTTGCAAGGCAGGCGCCGGAACCACTAAGCTAACCCTCCGGCCCAAGGCTTGGTTTTTTAACACTAGCAAAGATGGGAAAGCAAACAAGCAGATGAAGACATTACTCAGATACTTTTGTATCATGACTTTCATTTCAGCACTGACTGATAGTCGGGGTTGTCACTCAGTTTCTCCCTCCTCCCAGCCGACAGACAGCTGGAAGTGCAGCATGAGAAGATGATGTCAACAATGTGTGGAAAACTATCTGTGAGCACTAGAAACCATTAACAGTGCAGATTTAAGGCGAACAATTTGGTATTACTAAAAATAGCGTCCTCTGTCCCCCAAAGTGAAAGTCAACCAAAGCCAGTGCTTAAAATATCCAGTGTGCTCTCTGGGGTAAAGTGTTTTCAGAAGAAAGGAGATCAGAGGCAGCACGAGGCCCCTCCGTGTTTTCTCGCTGCGACACACAAACCAACCAGTGACCGTGACTGGAGATAGTCTTTGCCCAAGGGAGGCATTTAATAGGTGTCCTCCTCCAGAGTCAAGCTTTGAGCGGTTTCTTTGAGGCAGGTAAGTGCTGCCCTTGGAGTCAGCATGAAGTTCTGTGGGTCTAGGGAACACTCTTCGGATTTGTCCATGGCTTCCCTGGGTCATACAGTTGGCAGCATAGCACACAGCTGTTAGACTCGCACAGGCCTCTGTCCCACACCTATCTCTTAGATTACTTTTACAAGGCTATTCTCTTCAGTCCTTTCTCTTCCCCCCTACTCTGTTCTGGCAATAGGAGTTCAGCGACATAATATAAATAAGGCACCAGAATAATGCGGGGAGAGTAACCCCTAATGCATTTAGCCACTATTATTAATGCATTAGTCACATAGTTACTCTGGAGAAATACTTGTGAAGTATCTAAGTATCTGCTCTGTGCCGAGCTCTGAGACCACAGCGCGTGTGCAACATGAGCTCAGGGTAAGTGTCAACAACACAAAGGAAATGAACTAAGGTCTGCTGAGGGTTCCTAGCAAAGCAGCTGCAAAGGCAAGCATTAAATGAGAGGCAGTCTCAGATGATTCAGCATTCAACTTGGTCTCCGAGTCTCTAGTCCCAGGATATAAAGTATTTCTATCACAAAACCAATGCTGAATGGCCCACCTTCCTTTCATTTGCACCACTTTACTAAGGCTTTAAGGACACTTTGGAAATCTCTGACTCCCAGAAGCCCTTCCGATAGCCTCAGACAAGCTCATTATGCTCCCACAGACCTCAGGAATCTCCACAACAGGGAAGACCTCTGTTACTGTGAACAAGTCTGCTTAAGAGTCCATCCTCTCCCCACCAGACAAAAAGACAAGAAGGAAGTACGGGCTCTCAGAGCAGAGGTAAAACTGTGTTACCTTTACACAGCCAATTCAGACCAAGTAGTCTCCCGTGGTAGGAAGACTCAGTAAGTGCATGAACCAGGCAGCACAACCAACCAACAACCAGTAACTAATAAACCAACCAAGTGACAATTGGCCTTTTGTTGTGCAAAATTCCACTAGTGAGAAGCTGATTGGATTTTTGAAATGTGGGGAGTTTTAGATATTGTGATTATATGAAGCAAAAGCCAATAAGATGAAGGAAATTGCGTAGGCTGTATTACATTTGTTTGGAAAAGCAGTAAAGAGGAACTCACTTATTTCTAGACTTTTCTTGAAGTACTTTAAAATGAGATGCTTCCATAAACACTACAACTATAGATGCACGGATGGATGGATAATGCATGGATGGATGCATGCATGCATGGATGGATGGATGGATGCATGCATGGATGGATGGACTCATGGATGAGTGTATGCATGGATGGACGCATGCATGCATGGACAGATGCATAGATGGATGGATGCATGCACGGATGCATGCATAGATGCATGGATGGTCAGCCAGGAATGAAATGATCCTGGCTGTAGAAGATTTCTGCAGAGGTGTGCCTGGACTTGGAGTGGTGAATGGAAGTCATTTTTCCCATGACACCTACAGCACTAGGAAGTTGCATCTGAGCAATACAAACTCTTGCTACTTTCAAATTTCTGTCCATTTTCTAGCAGGGATCATAGCTGAGGTCTGTCTTGATTGTATATGATGCAATTTGACCCTGAAGAGCACAGCTCTCGGCAGCCCGAGCTGCACCAGTGAGGTATTAGATGCCTTACACTGGGCCCAGAATGGGTATCCAGCGAGTAAAGGCCTCATCTCCCACGGGAACGCAAAGACAGTTCTAGAAACCAGGGAACCTGGACTCAGCCTTCCCGAAGGCCCAGCAGCCAGCTTCACCTCTTTGGGTTTCTACTTCTGCTTCTTGACCCACAGGACCCACAGACAAGCTGCATGACCCTGCCGCCTCCAACCCTGCTCAGAGCAACCTTCTCAGACAGTGCTGTGGGGTCAACACGGCCTTGGCCCATAGAGAACTGTGCTCTGCGCCTAGGAGAGTCCATTCCGTTTTACTCATTGATCCTAACAGTGCCTCAGGTTTCTTACAGGCACAGCAAGAACAGAAATGTACTTATTTCTTCCTCTTATTTTTCCTTCTCGTTATTATTATTTCTTCTTCTTCATCATTTTTATTATTATTACTGTGCAAAAATTTTAATTTACTACAGGACTACGTAGAAGTCTCTGCTCCTGTGAAGGAGCCATCAGCCACATGCCATTATTCAGTACATGGAAAGTGGCCAATGTGATTGATTTTTAAATTGTACTTAACTGTACGTTAATTGAAATTGAAATAGATGCACGTAGCCACTGGCTGCTGTATTGGATAGCATGGCTTTCGCATGTGAATTTTCAACAAATATTGACACTCAAATTGTTAATACTGTATTTGTGCAGAGAAAAAAATACTGATATCTCTAATCTTCCATCACTATTTTCAAAACACCCACACAATTTACTATATATTTTTACCTTAACCAAGAGATTTATGTCCCCTGGAGACAGTAGTGAAGACGGGCCCTGTCAAAACAAAAATAAATAAATACACACATAATGCAAACATCCAATCTCCTCAACATATCCTCTGAGAGTAAATGACTTTCCAAGTCAGGCCCCTCCTCTCCTCCTGGTTGTACTTCCTCCTACCCTCCCCAGGATCTGGGCACTGGGAGAGGCAAAGGGGAAAACTATCTGCGCTCTGGGCTGGTCGGAGCACTTCCGGATGGCCGACAGCTACTGCCATCCATCCTTCAAGCCTAGTGCCCATTCATGCCTCAAGCCCACTGTGAGCTCAAACATGGCCTCTAGGACGGAGCCCAAGACAGGGAGAGGGCCAGCGTGTGTCTGAGTGCAAGGAACACAAGACTAGGGAGAGGCAATGAAAGGCAGACAGTAAAAGGCAGAAGGGATTCTTATGTGATAGCCAGGAACTGCTGGGCTACTTTGCCACTTCATGTTGTGGAATAGTAAAAGGAGCATGGATGTCCCGCTTAGCAGAGGCAGAGCTGGAGTTCTTCCCTACAACTTGAGGAAATGAAGACAGTTATGATGGATAATTCCTTCTGATTAAATGTCACTGTATGAACTCTGACCAGTTGTCATCATGGAGAGATTAAAACCAAGATGTTTCTTCTGATTGTTCTTCATTTTCTGACTTTCTGGAGTTTCTATCCCATCCTGTGGCTGACAAATTATAGACAGGGAAGATGTTTGTCTAAGGTAGGAGCTGAAGGTACTAGAGATGTGTTCTTATTATTTTACCTGCTGATATGCTCAGAAATTTTATCAACTCTCTAACCTACTGCAAGCAGGAGTCCTAGAAAGGACCAGAGCTGTATCTCAAATTAAGAGGAGCTGCACGAATTACTAACATGCCACGAAGCCTATTTCATATGTAGCTGCTACAGAGAAGGCTGAGACCCTCCAAGTTATCAGAGGGAGACCCCAGAAAAAGGTTAATCTTTGAAACACTGCCTCACTAAAATCTGAATTTTCAAAAAAAAGTAAAAGTTCACAATAGGAGGGGGTTCATACTGTTTCATATCGGGACATTTTTATGCTGTTGGCATTATGTTATCTGCGAGATTTATGCTGTCATGTTAGCCCTTTATCTTTGACCTGCATTAGACAAGGTTCCTGGGCATAGATGAGAGAGACAGACAGACAGACAGAGACAGAGACAGAGACAGAGACAGAGAGTGAGACAAAGAGAGACGGGAGGTTTCCAGCTCATGGTGTAGCCCTAAGGATGGTTTCAATAGTTTGTTCTGACCCTTTTTTTTTTCTTTCTTTCTTTCTTTTTTGAGACAGGATCTCACTTTGTAGTTCACGCTGGTCCTGAGCTCACTATGTAGCCCAGGCAAGCCTGGACCTCAGCAGTCCTCCTGCCTCTGCCTCCCAAGTGCTGAGATTACAGGAAGAGAACCACTCCTGGTTCTGACCCATTTTTGTAAACCTCACAAGGGAGGTCTCAGAAGATGGCCAGGTAGTGCCTGAGGACAGCAGACACACGGTATTAGCAGACTGCCTTTCCTGCCACCGAGGGCTCAGTCACACACAGCAGGAGGCTATGCGCCCGAGTAGGCCAAGAGAACAAAGGGTGTGAGATGTTGGGGTACAGAAGAGAGTCCACCCCACTCAGACCTTCATTCTTCCTTGGGAACCATCCCCTGGTCATCCCCAGGGACACTGACTAGAAATGCCAAGTCGCACTGGTATGGAGCCACAGGTGGGCCTAACCTGTAGGCAGGACAGCTGTGCAGCACCATTCTCACCCACCCAACGTGGAGTGAGGCCAGGGCTGGGCTGGGTTGGACCCACACCCTCTCCTGTCCTGCTGCTCTCCTCCCTTGCAGTCTCACCTTCAAGCCCTCCTCCAGCCCCCCGCTGGGGCACGAGTCCCCAGTGCAGGCTCTGCTTCCAGAACACTGGCCAGAAATGAAGGGATTCCTGGTGGCTTCTCCCCAGTAGATCTGGCATTGGGAAAACGTTCAACTCACCCTCCCCACGTCCTGAGAATGGATGGCTGCCATGAAGAGCTTACTCCACAAGCCTGAGCCGTTCAACACTGCGTGTCCCAAATGAATACCCAGCTCCTGGCTAGTTCCTTGGGGCCACCTCTACGATGGGATGTCGGGCCTGGTTACAGTGTTACTGACCTGGGGCCTTGAGTGAGGCAGACAGCCGACCCCCACAGCATGAGCCATGGGGGTGGGGGGACTGGGTCACACAGCATCGGTCTGACTCCTGGTGAAGCTGTGGACTGTGCAATGAAGGCCACCAAATTGGCCACTCCATGACTATGTACCAGATTTCCAGTAAGACCCTGGACCTCAAGGTGGAGGTAAACCTCCCTGGGTGGGAGCTTCCCCAGCTGCAGCAGCCTGTGTGCACCAGCAGGCCCAGCAGGTGAGGTGGGGGACTGTCTGCACGACTCCTGTCTTTCCTGGGCCCCTCTGCAGGCACTTGGTCCCCTGTAACTTCCACCGGGACCCCTCTTGTACGCACTGAGGATAAACCTGGGGATCCTGAACCAGAGATGTGACTACTGAGAGAGAAGGATCTGGGGGACCTGGGCCATCCTTGGACAATCTGGGAGAGGACATTCTGTGAAATGAAAGACTTGCAAGATGTTTCTGAAGGTCTGTCTACCTGTCTGTCTGTCTCTGTATACCTCTCACTCTGCCTATCTCTTTCTGCCTCTATTTATCTATATTTATCTGTATCTCTATCACTATCTCCACTTCTCTCTCTCTCTCTCTCCACTTCGGAAGGTCAAATCTAGGGACTACTCTTTCAGCCTTGTCTCCAGCCCTTCTTATTTTGAGACAAGATCTTGCTAAATCTCCAAGTTGCCCAGACTGGGCTCACCATCTTGGAGGACTGCTCTTACAAGGCATATCCCCCACACCAGGTCCCACCCACCCCAATTTTCCTTTCTCCAAGCTTCCTTCTGTAGCTCTGCGTCCTGCGGTGATCAGATGCGAGGTAATCATGACTGCCCACATCTCCACCTGGACTCTGCTCTCTGTCTCTGCGGGGCACGTTAAGGACCCTCTGGATGTCCTTGACCCTCCTCTGAACCCTCCCGTGGCTTCTGGCCTCACCCGCTGTACAAGAGCCCCAGGGTTAGGATGACTCAAGAGAGGCAAGTGATGGCTTCATCTCTAACCTCCAACAAGAATTTCTTCTCTTCCCACTGGAGTCTTCAGTGAAAAGCTTCAGCACTCTCACAGACAGACGAGAACCCTCCCCAGTCTTTAAATACCTCCTACCTCAAATAACAGAGGAGTTTTTGCCTGGACCTACAGAAGCCTCTGGAACCTGAGTCCTATCTGAAGCCTGCTGCCAACCAAGCTTAGAGAAGAAAGTGACCTCACAGGTCCAGTCCCAGGTATGGCTCCTCCCAGATGAATAGCCTGGTGCTTCCACCTGGCTGTGGGTTCACCCAGAGGTCTGCGAGGAGGCCCCACTCACAAGGCTACTGCCTCACCCATCCCGGTAGCATCTTCCAACAGATTAACTCTTCTCAGATCCGTGCAGCTTCCTCCAACCCCACCCAGACCTGCTCTTCCTCTGTCCCTTCCTGGAAGGGCCACTCGCAGTCTGCTCATCTAACAAGCGAGGGGACATCTCCAGCACTGATAAATTAGTCACAGCAGAACTCGGAAGACAAGGGTACTAAACTTCAGGAAAATTCTGCAAGGTCTTGAGCCGCACTGCGCTCACACCACTGGGGACTCAGCACTCAGGGCTGTCTCTGCTCAAGCTTTAACAGCTTCCACTGTTCTCACGTGGGACAAGAAAAAGCAATTCCATTTTTTTTATCTGGTGGCAAATGGCGATCCAGCCGAGGAGCAAGAAACAGGCCAGGTGGGGGTTTGCAATGGAGGCTTCTCTTGTCCACTTTCCCGCCCGTCCCCATTCTTACCCTCCTCTGTCCTGTTCTATGTCACACGGAGCCTGGGAGCACAACAGCCCAGGCTTCCGCGCCTCCTGGCCTGCAGTTAGATTGACTAAAGGGAGGCACTGTCGGAACTGGAGGGGAGTAAATGTCTCTGTCTCAAGCTAAGCTTTCTGGCAGTGGCTCTGAAGCCACCACTACAGCTCTCATTCTACATCTCAGATTTCATTTGACTCAGAAAATAGGCACAGTGGAGGTCACAGGTGCCCACTGTGGTTTATCTCTAGGCCTCACTGTGTCCTAGATTAGTGGCTCTGCCCACAGCTTTGTAAAACGTCCCCCCGTTAAAGCCTCTGCCACCGTCTCTGGACTTTATTCTCCTGCTGGAGCTCTGATGGATGGTCCACATCTATCCGAAACGGCCTGACGTACTGGTTTCCCGGGAGGCCCTCTTTCTCCTGGACTTCCTGGTGCACCCTGAGGGAGAAAAGAAAGCAGACATTAGCTACACAGACTGTAATCTTGACCCACCCTCCCCGGCCTTCTGCTGAGTGTGACACAGAAGGAAAAACAATCACCCAAATTTGAATTCGGACACTGATTAAAACTCATCATTTCCGATCTCCGCTGAATATCCAAGGTTTCCCAGGAATCAAGCAACGGCATCAAGCATTTAGAAGATGGCTAGGCCTGCTGTAATTCCTCCCCTACACTCAAAGCTAGAACCTGCTTGCACACACACACACACAAATGTGAGTTCACAAGCATAGCTACACACATACGCACACACACGCTGCCTTAATCTCCCCTAGCACTTTCCAAACACAGAGGTGGCCAGGACTGAGTTTGAAAAGGCCAATTCCATGGGGGCTGGCTGTGAAGACACAGGCTGAGGGGCACCAGGTAAATCTGAACATTTAGTCTAAAATTAGGGGGTAACTTTATTTTCTAAACTAGAGACCAAGAAGGGAAAAGGATGCTATTTTTCCTCCTTTACATGAACCAGGACTGTTCAAATAAAGCCACATATGTGCAAAAAACACAAGTGCCTACTAGGGCCAGGCCCCTTCGCGCTGGGAGAACTCAAAGGTGTTGGCCAGTGAGTGTGGGTCCCGTGCTTCAGGGACCTGCGGAGTCACAGGACTCACTGTGGGGGGGCTCCGACCTCCCTGAACAAAACCAGAGAGTGAGGACCAGGTGACTGTCAGCGTCACACAGTTGAAACTGGCACACCCTCACCGAGAGCCAACCGTGCCTGTGGAACTCCCTTGAAGGGAGACAGAGACTCCAGGACAGATCGGAAGAAATGCACAGAGAAGGCAGCTCCTAATCTGCCCAGAACTGATCAGGCAGCTTTGTGAGACAATTGTCCAAGAGACAGGACACAGAATATAGACTATGAGGTTGAACTTTCTGAAACCATAACCAGAAATATAAGGAAAAAAAAAAAACTCTACAACACAAAATCACGTGCCCAAATCACTAGAAAGGAAAACCATTTGTAAACAAGACCTTGGACTTCCAGGAAATCTTTAACTGGGCAACAAACTTAGCCCTGTGATCTGTGGAAGCCAAGAAGTGGTGGCTTCTAGGGTGGATCAAAATTCCTGACAGACTCCATGATGTTTCTCTTTACTTACATCCTGGCCAGCTGGTCCCTGGGGGCCGGGGAATCCTGGCAGTCCACGAGATCCCTGATGAAAGAGAAGATACCACCACAGTCAGCAAATTGGGCACCTTCGCATGGCTACATTTGGCTGACCTGGCACAGACAGCTTGCTGCAGTGAGAATCCAGTTTCACACACATCCTGAGCACCGGGCCACACTCAGGGCAGGGCACTTGGTGGAAGGGCACACGCTTCCACGTGGGGACAGTGCCCAGGAAAACTGACATTCTGAGCCCGAAATCCCTGCTCCTTGTTTCAGCTCATGGAACAGCTCCTCGGGTGACCCAGGCTGAGCTCCACGCTTCACTCTTCCTTCGTGGACAGAACAGATCACTGGCCCCCAGAGGCTGTTAATTAGCTGAATGTGTTTCCTGAGCAAGGCCCAGGGCAAAGCTCTGCTCCACAAAATATTTACTATATTTTGTAGTAAAAAATCATTTCCATTCTGCTGATAATTTCTAAATGACATCAGAACGCTTCACAGATGTCTTTCATTACAAATCTCACTAGTTAGAATATCTTTTTCTGTTTCTTTTTTTTTTTTTGAGACAGGGTCTCACTGTGTAATTCAGGCTGGCCTTGAACTCACTATGTACCCCCCCAGACTACCCTCAAACTCGCAGCTATCTTCCTGCCTCAGCCTCCCGAGTGCTGGGGTTACAGGCACATACCAGTACTCCTAGCATAAAAGATTTCTCCTCTAGTAGGCCTGCAAATGAAATTGAGGTCTTCCTGCCATCAGGGGCCACATTTAGGCCACCAAACCCAACCCTGCCTCTTCTAGGCTTCCCCAGACTTCGTTCTACCATATAGAGTCCAACCTTCCTTACTTCTACTTTGCAACAACTCCCTCTAGAATTCTGCCTATTGATTCTTTGCTCTGAGCCTCAAGTTCTTCATCTACAAAACTGGGTAGAAACATTTCCGTCCTCCTTTAATGACTGATCATATTCATGAACACAATTCATAAAATATGCCCACGAGAAAAGATGCAAGTTCACACCAGCTGCTCATCATGTGAGGCTCCTTCCCAGAGGCCAGAAACAAAAAGTTACACCTTCCCAGAGAAGTAATGTACCTGTGCCTGGCACTGATGGACACTACTCCTAGAACAAATAATTCCTCTACTTTTGCTTTGGCATAAAATGAGCCCATTGGATCTCCACAGCCACTCATGGGTTTTACTTTCTCTGTTACAGAGTAAGACAGATATCCTCATTTGCTCACAGCTATGTGGCAAGAGGTAGGAGAAATCAGAATCAATTCTTCTGGCAGTCTGATTAAATTCAGTAAACCCCAGCTGTCCTTCTGTGAAAAGCCAGACTCAGTTTGCCCAACTATAAAATGGGTTAGGTAGATTACATGGCCCTCAACAACCCCTTTGCATTCGCATCCACAGCTGCCGTGTCTTATTCCAGAGATCAGTACTCACCATGGGGAGACACTGCACTCTTCACTCTTAAGACTGTTAAGAAATGCTTTTAGTTTTTGGTGCCTCCAACTGAAAACTGCTTTGAGTAGACAGTCATGGTGGCACATACCAGTAGTCCCAGCTACTAGAGAGGCTGAGGCAGGAAGGTCGCAAGTTTGAGTTCAGCCTAGGAAACTTAGTGAGATCCTGTGCCAACATCACGGACCAAGGCCCTGGGTTTGATCCCCAACAACTACACACACACACACACACACACACAACTGCTTGGATTAGAGCACAATGCTTCTAATAGAAACCTAGTCCCCTACATAAAGCATACTGTACCGGGGGCCCCTTGTCTCCTGGTGGTCCTGAAGGGCCCTAAGAAACAAACAAATTAGTAAGTCAAGAAGTAATCGAGTGCTCATTTAAACAAGCTGAGGCGTTCCCGGGCCTGGAGTCATCCTAAAGGGACCACCTCCTCCCGTCTTTCAGCTACTTGCCCACCCACCAACTTTCCTCACAGAAATCCCGTGGAACCTCTTCCTCTGTCCCTGCCCTCATTCCCAGATGGCAGAGGTCACTGCCTCTGCAAAACCTCGCCAGGGTGAAGCTGGTCCCGTCTCCCACCCTCAGTGCACGTAACCCGCATCTCCCTGCAGCCGAGCTCGGTAAGGTCTCCGGGATTCCCGAGAGGAAAGGAAGGTCTCACACAAACATCGGTCCGTGCGGTATGACAGACCAGGGGGCCTACGAGCCCACCCATCAAAGGGTCCCAGAGCTGCCTGATAAGACAGAATAGAATTATGTAGAGTGTGCAGTTGAGCACTGTGAAAAGTAAAGGAAACTCCAGAAACAGGAGAAAATAAAGAAAGGCACAATGAACACGTGCCCTAAGGGCACTGGCTCCAGAGGTCACAGGCTCCAGGGGTCTGAGATGGGACAGGAGACTGAGCTCTCTTCTGACAAAGACATTGAAAATTAAAATGACAGGTGAGGGTGGGAATTTCCATAGGTTACAGCAGGTCCACGGACTTAGGGACAGAGAACAGCACAGGATTCATCCGATCCGGTCTATCACAACTACTCCTCTCTCGTCTTCAGCATGACGCTACCCACAGACCACCTGTCCTCGGCTACTTCGCAGAGTTCTATCTCATTTGATGAAGGAATCCAACATTTGTACACACGCATGGCAGTCCACCCAGGATGAATTCAGGGGTGAATAACTCCAGGCGGCCAAAGAAGGGGACATGCAGCCCTGGCTCTAATGTCAGCAGTGGCCCCAGCCCCCTCGCGGCCTCAGTCTTCTCGCTTCCATCCCCAGCAGCAGCCTGCGTGCTAGATGCCACCAGCACCCTTTTCCTACCAATGCAGAAACGGAAGGTAAAATCCTTTATAACCACAGCCAAAGTGGAGCAGGTAACGCGGCGGCCCCCGCGCTGGGCTTCTGTCTGTCTGCCGCGTGAGCGATCCACACGGGGCAACACGAAGGCCTCTGAACGGTGCTCCCGTCACGGAGTGGCAGTGATACGGACCTCAGTCTTCACGGACAGGGCTGAGACGCTGTGTCATCGGCCCGGCGCACGTTGCTATGTCATTTCAGCATCGCTTTTGTTGACAAATTAAATTCCATTTAAGTATTTAACTGATTCGTAAACTAGGTTCCAAATTCCCTTCTTGGGTCACTTCATTTAAAAAAAAAAAAGTCCACTTCGAAGGATGAATTTTGTCTTCAAAGGTCTTCATGTTAAACCATAGCTATCAAAAAAATAGCTACTTGGGCCGGAGGGTTAGCTCAGTGGTTCCAGTGCCTGCCTCGCAAGCGCAAGGACCTAAGTTCGATCCCAGGTAACCACATACAATGCTAGGCGTGGAGACATGCCCACCAACAATCAACACCGCATACCACAGTGTCGGACGTGGTGGCTCACACCTGTAATCCCAGTACTCGGGATGCAGAGACAGTAGGATTGCTGAGTTCGTGGCGGCTTGCCTGGGCACCATAGTGAGCTCAGGGCCAGCCTGAACTACAAAGCGAGACCCTGTCTCAAAAAGCAAAAAAAAAAAAAAAAAAGCTACTTTTTTCTTAAGCAACTTGCCCCTCCAGTGTCAGCTTTCTCAGTTGGAATAGAAAGCTGGTCGCCCATCTCCCCATTTCGTCCTATCAGAGATAAAAGATGTGGTGAGGAAAGGAAGCAGCTCAGCACGTGACCCATGAAAAACACCTCCCTGCTGTTTGCTTATCTATCTCCAAAAATCGGGAAGTGTGCAGAGAAAGACTGCACTGACTCCCTGATCTCATTCATAAATCTGAAGCCTCAATATGTCTCTGGCAGTTAAAACTCTTCTTCCCCAAGATGGTGTCCCATGATATGTCTGTTCCAGGTTTGATTTATGTTAACACCTTGATTTCAACCTTTGGTACCAGTTTCCATCAAACGAGACAACAGCTTCTTGATTGAATGACTAGCCAGCTATCTTAGCATAAGATAAAAATTGAAGCATCAAAGGGAAAAATAACGGCAACAGATGAAAACATATCAAATGGGCTTACATCCATGCATTTAAAATTACTGTTAGTAAATAAATAAAGATCTAAGTGGCTGTCTTTGCAAGGCATTTGGGAGCCAAGTCACTGTGTGGAACCAGCAGCGGAGGTGACTCAGACGTGCAGATTCAGTCGTCCGCGTGTGTTTATTGTCCACTGGTTTGTGAAGGTGGAGGCAGAGGCGATCCGCTTAGATAGAACTGATAGAACCCGAATAGCGCCAATTTACAGGCCGCGATGTGCTAATTGAGGGAACCAGTGGACATCAAAGGCACAAAGGCGACAGCCAGAGTCTGCACCAGACATCACAGACCTCCTGACGGAAGAACAGAGCACCATGAGAGCTGTTAAAAACAGCAAACCTGCTCCTGCTCCAGCTCCTGCATCTGCTACCAAATAATCAGAATCGCAGACAGAACAACAGGCTCAGTGATTGAATTAGCAAATCCCCGACTGTGGGAAACTGTGACAGTAAAAAATAAAACTGATTTCACCAACGAATAATTTTCAAAATGAAATAAAAACAATGGAGGAGAAATCTATAAATGAGATTCTACTTTTTTTTAAAATAAAGATCATCAATTGCTGTCTATTTACTTGGCTCTTGATCCAAAGAAAGGAGAAGAATGCCAAATGATGGAGTTTCTGGAAAACCTGGAACTCTGAGCAATGATCGGATATTTTGGAGTTTATCATTCTGTTTACTTTCAGTATATCTGGACCTTTTCATAACACAAGTTGACAAAGAGTCCTTTGCTGCATGGTCACGTTTCCGTTGGTGACAGCCTAGATCCGCACTGATGGTCCCATAAGATGGTACTATTTAGGGACAGCGCAGCCGTCTTAATTCTTGTAAGTACAACCAGTGGCGCTCATATAATGACAAAATGGCTGAACAATGCATTTCTCAGGTGCAGCTCTGTCTTTAGTGACACATTGTGTGTGTGTGTGTGTGTGTGTGTACACAGGCACAGCACACACACACAGGTATACAAATGGATATCTGCATGCAGGCACACACTCCCACAGGCACAGTTTGCTGATGCTTGTGATTAGTGAAAACTTGAGAATGAACCCCTCAGGGTTTCTGATGTGCTAAGCATTTCCCTTTGTTTCGTCTGCCATAGTGTACAAAGTATCACTTTTTTTTCCTTACAAATTATAAAGAGAGACTACCTCTCTTTTCCTCCCCCGTAAGCATACAGTACACCCCCATGGAGTCATGGTTCAGAGTTCGAATCATGGATTTTTTTGGTCATTCATGGATTTTCTTTTTTTCTGGAGAATCAAAGTAATAATTGTTCTCAGAAATCCCTGTAATTTCACAAAAAAACAGCAGATACCCTCTGCAATTATATTTTTGGCAAGAAGTTTGCAAGTAGCCAATCCAAGAGCATTATTCAGTTCTCCTTGTTGCTGATTGGCTGCTGCAGATGCACCAGCATTCCCACATCCTAACAGGTTACAGTACCATGCATAGCTGTCTCCAGTGTTCTCATTTTTTCTTCTCAAAGGCCTAAGTTGAACCACTGAAATGCGCTGCACCCACTATGTCTTTATTAATACAGGATTTTATTAAATTAAATTATATAACTGTAGGAGACAGTATATTTAGGTCTAAACTCTAAAAATATGCATTTTTTATTGTATCTGAAATCTGCAGTTTTTCACAATTCATGGGTATGCAAAGAATGTTACCTCCATAAGTTTTGGAGATCCACCACATATCCAAAAATAAACTGCACCTTAGTCCCCATAATCTGAGTGCCCATGATGTGGGCATGCCCAGCACTACGTGCTGGGGGAAGATACTGGTAACTGGTGGTCCTGCTAGAGGACGGGTCTGAGTAACACGGTTGTCAGGGAAAGCCTTGGCTTTACAAACCCGACCTCAGGTATCCGTGAGGCCCATTAGCACTTTGAGCTTCCTGTGGCCCAAATGAGTTTATTTTTTAGCATTTTAAGCCTGAAAAGCCTCTGTGTGTGTGTGTGTGTGTGTGTGTGTATGTTCTTAAAGAGGAAGACAAAAACCCCTTATCTCAATGCATCCTCCTGTTACAACACATCCTCCTTTTGGGTGATGGAGCAGAGACCGGCAGAACCCCAGGTAGGCTCCCTTCCTATCAGCAGTGACACTCCTGGTCACCAGGGACCTGGAGCAGAATGGCATAGGAGGCAAGAAATGGAGAAGAACCATCCTTAACGTGCCTTCCTTGGGGGAACTTAGTGGAAATGAGTAGATCCTATTTGTCCTCACAAAGCACTGTGACCGAGGGGAAGAGGACCTGGCTCCGTGGGGTGGGAAGTTACCTACACCCTGGGCCTGCATCGGGACCAGCTCTGTGACACAGGCCTGGACCTGCAGAACCCACATTGTTCCCCCTGAGAGCAGTTACATACAGACCGCTGCCATCTCCCACCCCATATTTGCACAGATCCAGCAGTTCCCAGTTTAGGCACCTGCCCCAGGGCTTCCTTTAACCACAAAAGAATTTGGTGTCCAGGTCAATGACTGATAGATATTGCATCATCAACACTCTGTTTTTGATACTTTTTGGAGAGTGACTCTGAGACTATACCATGCACTCGCTCAGGGGTCAGCGGAATGCGTCCCTATTGCCCACAGTAGCCATCAAATTCTCATTAGCATACTGTCCTGGGCTTCCTTTCCTTCTCTGTCACTTACTTTGTCACTTTCTGAGTGTTGACTTCTGGATTGCCTCCCAAATAAACTAGACATCCTTGGGACCCTGGCCTGAGCAAAATGACAAAAGCAATGCACAAAGGACAGAATGGGGTGATTTATGTGAAGCTTGAAATCCCTATCACAGGATCAGACAGAACAGGGCTGCTCACCCAAGGGTGATGCCCCTGTATGATGGAGCTGCATGCCTGGGGGGCTGGTGGACCTCACGAGCTCCTACCCCTCCATAACTCCACGCTCAGCATGCCTCTCAGCCCTCTGCACAGTCCCGGCATCAGCAGCCCAGGCTCATGGCCAAAGATAGACTTATGGCGATTTAGTAAGGTCTCAGCTACCACGGAAGCTTTTAATAAGTCAGAGTGGTAGGAAGAGACTCAACAGTTCATTTACAGTCTCTTGGCTGGAGTCCGCCCTTTCTCTCCCAGGTGGGATCATTCAGACAGGAGAATATTTTATGAGTTGTTTTAGCTAGTTCTGAAGTGTGTCAGGGATGAATTGGGTCCACCCATGCAACCTGGTTTTATGATTAAGAGCTTGATAGGCAGAACCTTGTAAAATCAGGGAACAAGCCACACCCAGGTTACAAACCACAGTTCTCTACTATCCAAGGAGGTGATTCTTACATGAATCAAAATCCTAACTCCAGCACATAGAGCTCCAGTGAAAGGAGGATTTCAGAAATCAGAAAGTCTGGACTGCGCCACATTATTCCTTCCAGTTATCAGAAGACTGAAGAAAACTGCCCAACACAAAAGTTAAAACTGATGGAACACACCGGAAGGCTTTTCTCACCAGAAATTCTAGCTGAGAATTTCTTTTAGAAAATAGTTTAACCCAACTAGACATTCCCAAGGGTTCCACATGCTCCTTCCACAGTTCCCAGTGACATCTAGGGCAACGCAGAGCCACCTGGACCTCTCGTCACCTGGAAATGAGCTCTTGGGGCTGGTGGGTGGGCATGGAAGTGGGTGGCCTTGCTCCTGGGGAGAGAGGAGGCCTGCTGGAGAGCAGAGGGTTAGAAAAGACGGAAGCCTAAAGGATCTGAGGAGAGAGTGAGAGGCCAAAACTCTTCTTGGATATAAAACCGGACAGAATAAAATGTGGATTTATTTTATGGATGGTAATGTGGGTAATAATCTGGCTTTCTTTTCTGATTCTTTGAAATGTCATATAAAGGATGGTTGTACCTGTCATTATTTTGATTGTGGTATGTACTTCCTAAGTTCGAAGTGGAAGACAGACTGGGCCACACGCTGCTTGGGTTTGTATCCAGGTCATGTGTAATAGGGATAAAGCTAGATTATATGTCTGAGTTTGGACATTTCAAAAGTTGGCACTGCCATTAGGAAAGGACTGGGTACTTGAGCTTCTTTTAAAAATAGTATGACATGCCCGTCAAGAAAAGTAAATGCAATTTAAGGTATAGAATGAATCACCTTTAGCAACAAAGGGACTAAAAAGAAGAGCTCAAGATTAAAATTTCTCCTCAAATTCTAAATATTATCATTTATGGAGTGGAAAAGAAAGATGTATCTGTTGTGATACAAATGAAAGGTTAAAAAGTGATGGATGGAAAATTAAAAAACCATAATCCTGTTCTCAATGAAAATAAATTTCTAATAAATTCCTATTCAGCCTCCAGAGCTCACAGATTTTAGCCAGTCTTAAAACCACCACCTCCAGGTAGTTTGCAAACTCATATGGGTAGACTGATATGAGTTATTCATTAAAACTAACAACGTGAAGATCACTTAATGGGTTTTATTTTGGAGGCATGATTTCTTTATATTCTATGAAGATCACTTAATGGGTTTTATTTTGGAGGCATGATTTCTTTATATTCTATGAAGATCACTTAATGGGTTTTATTTTGGAGGCATGATTTCTTTATATTCTCATCTGTATTAACTAAATGGAAAGAGAATAAGTAACTCTTTTTCTTCACCAAACAGCCTAATGTCACTGACTATGATTTAGTTTCTCAAAGTTTGGCCCACGAGTCATGCCTTTTTTTTCTTTTAATTTTAGTGAAATTTCTTTTTCCTTCTTTGAATTAGGCAAATATTGGTCTCTCCAAAAGCAACATTCTTATTATTCTCCTGTGCTTGACACTGGCATCAGCGGCACACGCAGGCCTCCCACCCACTGAGCCAGGCCCTGTGACCCCAGACTAAGTCAGCTGGAAGGAGGGTCCTTGGAAGGGCCCAGGTATCTCCTTCCACAGGGGTCAGCAGGGACTGCTGTGCGGCCTGACAGCAAGGACCTGTTTGTTAGATAAAGACTCACAGCAGGGCCAGCAACACCAACGCCTGGGTCGCCACGGCTGCCAGGAGAACCGGGGATTCCAGGTGCTCCTTGGTCCCCCTAAAAGGAGAAAAAATAAGATAGAGAGGTCAGTGCTGGGAAGAAGGCCAGGGCACAGGGAGAATCGTGCTTCTCCCACAGTGCTAACTGGACTCCAAACAGTGTCCTCCCCCTGCCCTATGGGTCATTCCACAGCCCACTGAAGAAGCCTATCCTCGCATGTCCAGTATGACATGGACCCCAGTTGCCAACAGTGCCCACATACTTTCAAGGCTGGCTCTTCCCCAACGTTGACCATGGCTGCAAATGTGATTATAACACTCTGATTCTCCCCACAGGGTGACTACAGTCCAAACGTACTGTGCTTTCCTTGAATGTATCACTTACTCTAGTCCACACGTAATCACCTTTTGATTCAGATCCAAAGTGTCCAGTCAATTAAGTCACAGATTTGCCAAGAATTTGCCAGTACCCACATTTTGCAAGCATGGCCGTAGCCTTAGGAAGACTGAGATACGACCTCTGTTTGAAGCACAGGAATTAGTAATGTGGACTTGGGGGACAGAAGCCTGGATACCAATTCTAGCTTCAACGTTTACAAACTGTTGACTTTAGGCAGTGGCGAGTGCCTAGAATGTATGATGAAAACTATGGTGAATGTAAAAATTATTTTTAAAATATATTATAGTAAAAGTTATTGCTTTTAATTGTTCTCAAAATCCTTCCCTACCTTGGAACACACTTCTGAAGTAGTTCTGGAAGTTTGCATTTGTGAGTGTCTACTTGTACGATCGTGACTTCTTTGATGTCCTGAGTAGATTCAAACGTTTACCTTTCATAATCATTCTGATTTTGCCAAGAGTCAGGAGCGTCACAATGCCACGCAGAGTGAATACGGGGCCGAGGACACACTGCGATGTTTTGATAGCCTGTCTTTGTCTTGGATGGCACTTGGCAGCCACATTCACCGTGTGTTTTAACATGCCTCACAAAGACATGAAAGGGAATTCCCAGAAATGCTTCAGAAAATAGCAGAACAATGAGAAGAGTGTTTGGAGTAAAAGAAATGATTTTGAGAGGGGATTTATAGCAACGTCTTTTACAGTAAGAATTTTTAAGTTTGAACATTCGCTGTATTGTTTTAATAGGAGCCACCAGGCCAGGAGAGGTTCTGCTCATCAAGAGACAAAGCAGGAAGAGCGCTCAGCACAGAGCCTGGTGCATGCTGGGTACAAACCAACTGTGTTCTTGCTGCTGCTCTCACCCCACCACTCTAGCAAAGGGGAAGTTTTGCTTGCCACTTCCTATAGAAGGCTAGGTACAATCATACTTTTCCCACAATCCCAGTCTCCTCAATCTTAGGTGTTGGTCCGAATTTTGAAAGTATCATTTGTGCCGACTCTGGGTATATCAGTCTTTGGTTCACCCATTTTTATAAATATTTATATGATTTTCTTACAGAAACTTGTAAGAAATGCTTTGCCAGACTCAAGTAAACATTAACAAATATTGTACAAAACACATGTGGTCACAGCAGTGTAAGAGACTCTCCTCTCGCACTTGGTCAGCTGGACTGTAGCCCACCCTGAGACTGGGGTGCAGAGAGACTGCTCCAGCCGGTAAACCTCCCTGAGGTTGGGTAACTCATCTGACAAACGGCAACAGCTTCAGAAGCCCATTTGAAGAATTGGGAGATAATCTGTAGCAAATGGATTTAAGCTAGAGCTCAACATTGCTAGGCCATATATTGCTTTTTAAAAGAGATTTTTAAGCATTGTTTTTAAAGTGTCATTAATAAGTAGCCTCTCCTCTACCTAGCATCATTCCAACTGAACTTTTAAGGAAAGTAGAGCTTTCCAGACAACTCGCTTTCCCTGCAGGGTGCCTGTGGCTCACGTGAGTATCTAAGTTCCACGTTCATTCAGCTCATGCTCTCTGCTTGCTCATCACGAGCAGTGATCTGGGCTCCAGGCTCCACAGATGACTCAGCTGTGAGGCCTGGCAGTTGTCAGTACTCAGTGCTGGGTCCTGAGGCCAAGTGTCCCGCATGGGGATGGGGAGGGATCAGGGTTATCAATGTTCTCCCAAAATGTCAGAACTGAGCTCCGTATTCTTGGTGAGGCTTTTTCAACGCCCTCCCTTCTCGACCCTCTCGCCCTCGGTGGCTATGCCACCCTGCTGCTCTTGGTCCTCAGTAACAACAGCGTTCCGCACCCCACCCTCATCTCTCCCCATGGCTCCTTCACTTTTTCTCAAGCTCCCCATCAGGACATTTGATTTCTTTAGAATAATACGGTATGCTAGTTCTGGGAAGCATGAGATGCCTGGAACCGCTCAGAAATCTAATTTGTATGTATGAGACCAGAGAAGGAAGGAGGTCTAGCATTAAGATAAATATGGAAATGTAATGAACTAAGAAGGAATACAATCTCTGACTCATCTTTTACTAGCTCATCTGACAGTGGAGTGAGTCAGGGAGGGAGATTTCAGACTGGTGGGTGATGCAAAGTCAAGGTCCAGGATGAGGTCAAATTTGATCTGTAACCTTGGGCGAGTCTCAAAAAATCTCTGCACCATAGGAAACTCATCAAGAAAATAATAGTATTGGATTCTAACATAACTCATATATCTTATTAGGACTCCATAAAAAGTAAATAAATGTGTATACATAAGTAATATGTTAAGTACTGCAATTGTATCATTATCACATATTAGAGTTAACAGAACAAACTACACACATGTAAGTGAGAAATCCATGCCTTTTTGCATCTTGGCTCTTGTTTTAATTATTTTAATGCAGATCTTCCTGTTATTTTCTGTTTTAGCCAAGGTCCCCTTGTGTTCTCAAGGCCATGGTCCATGTATGTCAGCAAGCTCTAAGCCTGTGAAGTTGTGCAAAGAACCCAATCAGTATTCTTTTACACCTATGCATCTTATACGGGTGGCTGACTTTGCCAGGAATCCACATCCATCCACGCTCCAAGTTACCGAATGCCTTTCTACCCACTGAACTAGTGCGATCATTCCATTTTCAATTACTTCTGTCTGATCTCTTCTGTCTTCATCCAGACATTTGTATGGATCTTCATTAACTTTAATACACTGTATTCCATTGTCCATTTTAACCTCTGATTTCTCTGTAAGTAGCTTAAATATAGAGGCTTCCAACTCATTCTTTCAACTCAATAAATATTTATCGAGAACCTACAATAAGTCTATGTTGGGTATCTCTCTGTCCATGGGGTACAGTGTGGGGCCAAGCCTTTAAATAGCTACGTCCTGAATAAGGGAACAAGAAATCCCTGTCAGACACACGGTATCAGGCACTGAATTCAGCTTTTGACCAGTTTTCTCTAGGGGAAGGACAAAGATACAGCACCCTCTCCTGCCTCAGCTGGCAGCTGTTTGACTTTTTCTGCACAATGGTCAGATCTGGCCCTATCTGTGTGTGTGTGTGTGTGTGTGTGTGTGTGTGTGTGTGTATGGTCTACTGTGACTCTACCTTGGGAAACTAATTCAGTTTAATGAAGACACACTCTTAGAAAATGGCCCCAAGGAGACAGCAAAAGATTTTAGAGCTCCATCAGCAGAAGCAAGAAAGCTAATGGTTAAGAAGGAAAGGGGCCCATGAGCTACAATCCATAGTACAGGATCCAGAGCAGAAATGTGTGAGGATGTTCAGGGGTTCTGGGAGGAAAATAACATTTGCAGAGCAAAACTCTGTACCACAAGATTAAGATCATTTTTCTCCCGAAGAGCCTTTATTTGGTTTTGGTGTCAAATATCCTTTATAGAGCTAAGGCTCAAGGACTTCCAGAAAGATAAAGATATTTGCATTTGAGTCATCTGTCTTGCAGGCAAGTGAGGTAGGATTCTAACCGAGGTCTGTAAGAAGCCAAACCAACGCTTTTCATGGAAGCAAATGCCACTCCAGGGCAGAAAGACATCCTGAAGAGTCTCCTGTTCTGAGAATATCCCCTAAAGTGTTAAAAACATCAAATCAAACATCATGCTCATGTTTATAGCAGTGCAATTCACAACAGCTAAGCTCTGGAAATTGTATCCATGTCCATGAAGAGATGAATGAATATATATATATATATGTACAAAGTAGATTATTGTTCAGCCATAAAGGAGAATAAAATGATATCATTTGCAGGCAAATGGCTAGATCCCCCTTGCTGGCAGGGAAGGTACTATGCTTCAGAAAGGTACACGTTGACCCAAGAAGTACTCAGGGTATGACACAGCCATAACATTAAAAGCACATTAGAACTCTGGAAAAATGGTTTCATAAGTTTAAGCAAGTGGTAAAAAGGAATATAAACTTATAATCTTTATTTACATAAATTTTAATATGCATATCAGGTTAATGTCAGAAATCTATATTATAAATGCCAGTGATTGATTGATCTTTCAAGTAGGTGCAGCTGAGTTGGTGAAAAACATCCACTGGTGGGAGTGTGTGCCACACTTCCTTCTACTCTGAATGCCCTGCACCCCGTGCCTCAATGTCTTCTTCCAGTTGGTATTCCCGTCAAGGACTGCGCCCTGGCTTCTTCCTCCCTACACAAGCTACACGTGCACTTTAAAACCAGAACAAACACCACCTTCTCCCAGAAGCCACCTACAATTAAACCAGGCTGGCCTCCTTTGGGGCCACCATTCATTCTTTTCCCCTTTGCCCAGGTTTGCTGAGCATGCTTCCATTTCCCCTCTGGACCATGAGCTTTGAGGTCTAGGAAAACATCATATACATTACTATTACCCCATAGCCCACTCTGAATCTGAGTGAAGGGAATAAGGTCAGTAAAATGCAATGGGTTAAAGAATAGATGCTCCGCTCATCGATGCATAAACAAAGGAGTGATTCCCTCTGTCCAGCTGACTTCAGGGCACTCCCTGCCCATGTAGTAAGTTTGGATAAGAAACATCCCATCATGAGAAAAGTCATTTTTAGGCTGTGGTTGCCAGTGAATTCAGGAAGAGATTGTGATATTTACCACTGTCTCTTTCCCTCCTGAGTGTATGGATAGATGATAGTCCTGTCTCTGTCATGACTGTAACTATAGCTGGTGGATATAAATTACCAGCCTCTGGTCCTGGTCCATAGATTCTTCCCAGCACATTTTCCACTCTCTTTCCCCTCCTTCACCCCTGTATTCCAAGGATTTGAGAAAAGATAATCAAGCCTCTAATGATGGAAGAGTTGTTGGATGAGATCTGATTCCCCGGACGAATGTGTGAATCAGAACTTCCCCCACACAAAAACCCTCATGAGATTTGATATGAGTAAGAAAGCTGTATCCTATTAAGCCTTTGAGGTTTGAAGATCATATTACCAAAATTAAACTAATCATCTGAGGTCACTTAGATTGCCCAGCCAGTTGAAAGTCAATATTCCTTTTAATTTCATCGACTCAGCAGCTATTTATTAAACATTGAGTAGGTGGGCACCATCTCAAGATAATAGTTGAGACTCATAGAATGTCTAGACCAGTGGAATACTGTTATGACTTGATCTATGTCCTTCCCAAAGCCTCGTGTGCTCATAGGCGGGGCTTTTCAGAGCTGGATGGATCTAGGGCATGTGATATTAGCACTGAGGGTATGTGATACTAAATTAGTCCATTGACTGGAATGATAGTCCTGGGTGTGGAAAATGGAGGGCCCACCCTGGATGTGGGTGGTACTAATCATTAGGTTTATAGCCTGGGTGGAATACAAAGGATTGCCGCCGCCGCCGCCTCTTCTTCCTCTTCCTCTTCCTCTTCTTCTTCTTCTTCTTCTTCCGCTGCTGCTGCTGCTGCTTGGTATTTCCTATTTCTTTGCTTTATGCCTGCCACATTATGCACTGTCTCTCCTCTGCCATGCTGCCCTGCCTTGGAGTCAGCCTATTACAGACTGAAACCTGTATGTACAACCTGTGAGCTGAAATAAACCTTCCTTCCTTTAATTTATGAGTTTTGGTATTTTTTTCTGAGCAGTGAGAAAAGTAAGACAAGTATGGTAAGTGTGGGAATATGGAAATAGATTGAGTTCATCAGAGATGCTTGTGATGAATATTTCCAGAGCCTTCCTAAGTGCAACCCACACTGCCCACCATTTATTTGACAAGCACTTACTTTGGCTCCTGGGGGTCCAGGTAGTCCAGGCAATCCATGCGGGCCCTGGTGAAATAAATGATTCCAGGATAATTACAGAGCAGTGAGTGACCCCTGATTGTCTGCCTGGTGCCGAGCTAGCTGCAGTCTTCTGGGAGCAGGGACAGATGCATGGGGGACTCTCCCTGTGATGTCACTTCAACACAGCAGACAGAATCCCTTTTTTTTTAATCTACAAAGTTGTAGGGTGTTATGAATTCCACCTGCCACCTGCCATATCTAGGTGACCATGCAGATATTTTTCTATCTACCTTAGTTAGCTTCTCTCCAAACTTTCACAAGCAGGAGATAAGGAACAAGCAAGGGAAACGGTCAGGTTTCATAAGTGGGGTCTGCCTAATTCCAAACCCTGACCTCTCTTCAGATTGTGAGCAGTTGCGGGGCCCAGACTAGCTGATCTGTGTCCCTAGCACCTGGCCCAGCCTGGCACTGGGCAAGCTATCTGCACTGTGCTGCTATCTGCCAGCACTGTGCTGTTTATCTATGCTTTTGCTTCTCAAGGTTTTAGTTTCATGAGGTCAACCATAATCTGAAAATGTTAAATGGAAAACTCCAAGAATAAACATAAGTCTGAAACAATTTTTATTGAAGCTTATTATTATTATTCTATTATAGCTATTAATCTTTTCCTGTACCTGATTTATGAATTAAACTTATAGGTTTGCACGTACTGGAAAAGGAGGACTTAGTTCTCTCCAAGGTATCAGGCACTACAGATCACACTGGAAAGTGCTCCATCATGGAGAAGGGGGACCACTACTCACTAAGCCTCCTGGCACCCACAGACCTCTGCCCACCTCGCTCAAGGTCACTGACTATGACTCTGTTTTGTCTTTTGGTTTTCCAGTTTTAGCTGGGTTTCCCCAGGTTCAGAAGCACGCAACCCCCAACTTGCCACTTACCCGTTCACCATCATTCCCCTTTCCGGGAGGTCCAGGGACCCCAGGAGTCCCAGGGTCACCCCTGGGGCCAGCTGGCCCTGGGCTCCCTTCTTCACCTGCTGTCCCCTGGAGAGAAAAAGGGGCATTTTTCAGGGTCAGTGACTTTCCAGAGTTTAGCTATTCCATGGTTACTCATCCTGAGTGTGTTGAAGTTATTTTCTGGAGCTACCCTGTACTGACAATTTTAGAAAGTTCAACCTGTAGAGGCACAGAAAGATGCACCATAACAGGTATTGCAAGTTTAACTGTGTCCCCAAAATTGACACGTTGAAATCCTATCTCTCAGCCCCTCCGTATGGAAATAGGGTCTCTGCAGGTGTTGTTGCTTAGCTTAGGATGTGGTTACACTGGAATATGATCCTCCTTGGGACTCATCCTGTATAACTGGTTACAATGGTCTAGATCTAAAATGTCCACTGTGCTTGTAAATTTGTATTTGTAAATGTCTCATGTATTTGGAAAGTGACTGCATTATGAGAGTACTATTACTCATCAGTGGATCCACTACTGAGTTCAGAGCTAAATGCTGTGGCTGGAAGTAGGACCTCTTCAGAGAGGTGTGTTGCTGGAAGTATGACCGGGAATGGGGTGTTCTTATACTTGGCTCTGCCTCACTTCTTCCTGCTCACCATGGGTTGGGCTCCTTTACTCCACATGCCATTTCTGGTGGCTAACCATGGACTGAACCCTCTAAGACCATGAGTCAAAATAAATCTCTCTTCCTTTAAGTTATGAGATTTGGGTATTCTATCCCAGGGCTGAGAGTGAGACTGATACTTCAGTGTTCTTCTAAGAAAGACACACCTGGACACAGACAGGCAGAAGGAAGATGACGTGAAGATACAGGGAGAAGAGGGATGTGAGTTAGCCAAGAAGAGCACCTGGAATGGATCTGGCCCTCACAATGCTTAGAGGAAGCCAACCTTGCCAACACCTGATTCAGGAATTCTGGTCTCCACAAATGTGAGATGACAAGTCCCTGCTGTTGAGGTTACCAAGTCTGATATTTTATTACACCAATGCCAGCCAGAGGACATGACAGGGACTGTGGACATGCAAGGGTGTCCGTCGCTTCCTACTGCATCATCCACCTGTTCTAGAGCACTGTGCATGTGTCTCCTGAAGGTGGCATTTCATTTCTGCTCAAACTCCTCTGGAAGCAGGAAGCTCCCCCAGAGCTAGCTCTACCTATTTCTGGGTGGAAGGGCTCAGTTACACAGCACATCCGCAGCCCTCTCTGCCATCTTTCCAGAATTTGACACTGAACTTCCTCCCTGGAGCTCTGGAGGCAAAACATAACCTCTCATCACATAACAGGTCCTCACCAACTTGAGCAGGGCTTGATGCTGCCTGCCAAGAGGGTGCGGACAGACATCCAGACAGCCTGAGAGGCTGGGATTTGAGTTTGCTCCAAGCCACGCTCCTCTTTCTGATCTCAAAGACATCAACAGCCCCGGTGTGGGGAACAGGGTAGAACCCAGTGCTGGAGGGGCACCTTCTCCCACGCAGGGCTCCCGGTCTCCAGACTTTCAGTCCAGGTGAGGTGAGATGAGCCAAGGATAGCAAAGCAAGGGATCCCGAGGCTAAAACCAGCCTCCCGAGCTCCAGAGCAGCCTCTGGACACGCTAAAATAAAAGGAGCCTGCTGCGGAGTCAGAGTTTTATCCCGCGACAGAACAGGAGTGCTATCCTGGGTTTCCTTCAGTCTGCTCAGCCAAGGAAAGGTATTTGGCTCCCCCTAGAGGTCAAATGTGCCAACAGCCCACTGATTTTCGGGGTTTTTGAAGGCTCCAGTAGCTCTCATAGAACACTCAACATCTGAGCCACCCCTCTGCACTGTCAGTGCTTCACTTATAATGCGCGGACCTTCTCATGCAGTTCAGTCAAAACCAGAGAGGCTGGCGCTCTCTCCTGACCTGGTTTGGGTGTTCCACTCCTAGTCCTGGGGTCCAAGATGGTACTATCACTTGCCAAATAATTTTAGCACCTGTATCACTAAGGGTTAGCGCTGAACTTACGACCACCCAACGCTCCAACATCTCAAGTTATTTTCCACAGGATGATTGGTAATGTTCCTTGCAACAATCCAGTTTTTCCCTCTGTAGCACATATTTTAAAACCGAGCTTTTTGCCAAAATGCAAAATCCACATCTTCTGCTGTTAGACGTTACAAAAACATGAAAGACGGTCACTCCTCCAGAAGGTAGCAGGCAAAGTGAGCTTGAGCAAACGTGGATGAAGGTTTAGGACACTTCAGAATCGGGAGAGGCCGCTGCGGATGATGTAGCCACCTGCGGAAGGCTGCGAGTATGGGCTACGCACATGAGGAGGAAACGGCACAACGGCGAGGCCATGGGCACCCGATTGCCCAATTCCCTGGCTAATCTCCCCCACCTAGGACCAGTGCCTGCATCTACAGGATCGTTTTACAGCTGTGCAAGCAGGGAGACGGTGGGGGGGAGGGGCTTTCGGTTCGGCTCAGGTGTTCTCCGTCCTGGCACTGCTGACCCTCGGAGTGGCTGACTGGAGGGTCAGCAGCTGTTCTTGTGGTCTGAGGCCGGTAGCAGAACTCCTGCTCTCTGCTTTCTGGCTCCAGAGACAAGCAGACACGTTGGGAGCTTGAGAACCAGACTGTCACCCTAGTTTAATCTGCACAGCGAGGAGAGGGGAGTGATGCTGACCTGGGTACAAAGAACACGTATCTCACTGGAGTCACTCAAAGGAGCCCTTCGGATGCCCGAGCTCTGGGCTTGTGTCATTGGTAAACACGAGATAATGTGCTCATGTTCCTAAAATCCTCAGTGGGAGGACGGCCAGAGGGTGTGCATTCTCTTAAGTCTTTGGAATTTTTAAAATGCGAGGTTGACATTATTTCTCTCTACTTAATCAACACAACTCTGGCATAGCTTGATGAGGTTTACATTCAATCAGAGGGGCCCAGAATGGAAGGAAAATAGGATTTGGAGTCAGACAGTCCTAACTCTGAGACTACCTATGAGGCCCAGGGTGAATTAATTAACCTTTCAGAGCCTCCATCTCCACATCTGTGAAATGGACACTCGTGTAATTCAGAGGCTTACTGGGAGAGATGAGAGACAGTAAAATGTCCCACTTTCCTCCCGCTCTTTTACTTGCAAATCTCTTCTGATTCCTGGGTCCTAACACAACCCTAAGCAATTCGAGATCCCCCTGCACTGCTCTCATGGGCTAAGAATTAAGAATTAAGGTCTTGGGCCGGAGATTTAGCTCAGTGGTTTCAGCGCCTGCCTCGCAAGTGCAGGGTCCTGAGTTCGATCCCGGGAACCACATACAATGCTGGGCATGGTGACTCATGCCCACCAGCCATCAATACCACATACCACAGTGCCCGGCGTGGTGGCTCACACCTGTCATCCCAGCACTCGGGAGGCAGAGGCAGGAGGATTGCTGAGTTCGAGGCTTGCCTGGGCTACATAGTGAGCTCAGGGCCAGCCTGAACTACAAAGCGAGACCGTGTCTCAAAAAAAAAAAAAGAATTAAGGTCTTACCTTCTCACCACGTCCCCCATCTTTCCCGGGGGGGCCTCTGAGGCCCGGAGGGCCCTAAAAAAGAAGAGTATTCCACCGATGAGTTTCTGGATGGCTCGTAGTCTCCATCCAGCTCTGTCCCACCTGTTCCCCTCCCCGACTTGTGTTCCCAAGTTCTGCGGCCTCCCCTGGTCTGACTGTGACCCGCACAGCAGACCTCCTCCAGGCAGGCTCGGTCCTTCCCGTAGGACCTCAAAGAGAGGGCGCCAGCGAGGATGCAGGCGACGCAGAGAACAGAGGCGCAGTGCCAGAGCCCTGCTCCAGCAGGGCCCCAGAGTCCGCACAAGCGTCCATGGAGCTGCCTCTCAAGGGCAGGCTTTCCCAGGGCCCCCCAGTGGGAGGCGAGAAAGAGGATGAGCAGCCAGAAACGCAGTGGCCGTGGCCTCTGGGAGCCCACCCAGGTCACACCCCCGGGCAGCCCCGCCGGAGGGCTCAGGGCCAGCTGCATGCATGCCACGGCAGCTGAGGCTGCACAGCAAGGCTGTTCCTGCAGCCACGGACTCCCTGGCTCGGTCTCCTTTTGCTCCTGTGTGAGACTGAGTCGCGCATACGTTTACCTAACAGTGCTAGGCTCGCAGGAAATGAACTAACACTAGTAGCACAGCAAGGTGGTGCCCAGAAGACGTGGCTGCTTAGCGTTTGTCCTCTAAACCATTAGGATCATCACCTGCAAAGGTTGATGAATGTACAGGACACACCTAAATGCTCCAGGGGGATAAATTCTCCATAGCTCTTGACTAGGTGCTGGTGCGTGTTTTATTGAATGACTTTAAAGTCTAAGTCAATTTTTATAGCGACTCATAAAGTCAGTCCATTATCAGATATGTGGGCCTTCGACACCAAAAGGCAGGATCTTAGATCTCAGTAGGACGAGTGATGGGGGCTCTCGGCGCAGGCAGCCCCTCCCACTGCTGCGGCGTCCACGGCACCTGGCTACGGCCTTACACAGGTCCGTGGAACCGCTGCGCTCGGAAGCCCGGCGTCCCAGAAGCCAGGCAGGGGAACTCTGACTTCTTTGGGTTCTGTTTCTTCTCAGGCAGACCACAAGGTCAACCCCAACAGCAGTGAAAAGGGCAGCATGCCGGCGACGACAGCTCCACTTGCCACCTAGAGAGGTGACGCGTTACCCCGAGACTCGGGGTTGCTGGCTCTCTGCACATTCTGTCGGGACATCGGAGCGGGGCCGTGAGGCCTGCGCCTGAGTCTCCCGGGGGACAGTCACTCGGTTAACTCAGTGCAAGTCCGTACCCACCGCTGCCAATTACTCACCACACTTCCCGGGAGGCCACTAGGACCAGGGGGCCCTGCAGGTCCAGGAGCACCCTGGGGAGAGAAGGAGGCGGCTCAGAAAGGCCCAGTGGTCAACCACCAAGCCCTGCCCTGGCCGCGTCCCAGCCTGTTCTCTGTGACTGACCGGAACTGCTCTAGCATGCTGTCCGTCCCTCTGGGGGCCTCAGGGACATTCACCCTGGCAGTGCTGCAACCTCCTACCCAGGTGAGTCTTAAGGGAGTGGGCATCAGGCACAGCGTGGGGGAAAAGAGGCCAGGGCTCCAATCAGAGCTCGAAGGGCAGGAGGCGCCCCCTCTCATGTACGCAGACACTGCAGGTTTCTTCTTCTCCATGCTAAACATCGGTAGGAGCCATTCAGAACTGAGCTACAGAGCGAAGGCTGTGGTGCCACAAAGACTGGCAGCTGAAGGGCACAGATCAGCTTCGGAGAAAAGAAACACCTGCGGTTGGTGGTGGCTGCCTATGGGGACCAGGAAAGGACATTCTCGGAGGAGTTAGAGAGAGCACTGTCGGGGACATGGGGTCCACTGCGGCTTCATTAGTCTGAATGGACCATGGCACATGTACATTCAGCCCACGTCACGCTGAAGATGATGAGGAACAGTCGCAGGGAAAGGGCATCAGGAGGAGGGGAGGTGTCTGTCTGTACACGTTTATGTGTGTGTGTGCACATATGCGTTGATGTGTGTCTGTGTTCACTCTGTCTAAAGGAGATCTGTCTCGGCGAAACCGGATTAGAATTAGAACTTAACTACTGCACCACAATTGCATGCGATGCAGACGAGGACATTCCTGGCGCATCGGCGCTGTGGAAGGGCAAAAGCAGAGACCTGCCGAACGTGGGTGCTGCCTGGGGTTTTTTAGGCTTTTGTCCCCATCACGAGCTCACGTGCATCCCGAGGGTGGAACCCAGAGCGTGCTCTGCTCCAGCCTCCTGTCTACACAGCTTCCCTCCTCCCCGGGCTGGGCTCGGTCCATGGCTCTGTCCGCAGCAGGGCGAAGCTGCCCTGTGCCCCTCCGCGCGGGGTCCCAGGCAGGGGCAGCCCAGCCACATGGGTGTTCCAGCCGGCCCCGCCGGCCCGTGGTCCTGGGAGCGTAGTGGAAACCGCCCGCTCCTGTGCCGTGGTCAGGTCAGCCGTGCCCAGGCTGCCACCTGCGAGGGACCAGCCTGCGCTCCATGTGATGCCACAGAGCTCTGCTCCACCCAGGTAAACCCCTCTTACATTGAACGCACCCCAGATTCTGGATCCTTGCCCTGGGGAGGGGCAAGGCAGCCACAGCAGCAGACCTCAGAAAGCATGCAGGAAAGGGTGTCTGTGTGCATTTCCTCAGTTGTGTGTGTATTAGAGAGAAAAGAGAGACAGAGAGAGAGAGAGAGAGAGAGAGAGAGAGAGACAGAGAGAGAGACAGAGAGAGACAGAGAAAGAGAGAGAGGGAGACAGAGAGAGAGAGGGAGACAGAGGGGGGGAGACAGAGACAGAGAGAGGGAGGGAGACAGGGAGAGGGAGACAGAGAGAGAGAGAGAGAGAGGAAGCTAGCTGAGTCTTCAGGGTGTGAACGCAGGCACACCGCTCAGAGTAACAGCTCCTGTGAGAGGACCATCTCCGTGCTCTTCAGCAAGGAGACCGCGCCCCTGGCTCGCGCATGCGGACGGTGCTAGGAATGCTGGAGAGGCCAGAAACATCCCCTGCGCTCACCCAGCCACGTCCCAGAGCCGGAGCCGCAGGGCGGACGCTTGGCCCTGTCCCCCCCCAAGGGCTCCCAGCAAGGCACACAGGACACGGGACTTACAGGGTTTCCTGCTGTTCCAGGAGCCCCGTGCGCACCATCTTGGCCCTTGGCACCCTGGGCAGGAAGCAAAAGGGGACATGGGAGCGTGAGAGGCAGGAGAGCCTCGTGGGATTCAGCTGAGCCACCCGAGAGACTGCAGCAGGGCCCGAAGGGGCAGGAAATGGCTGTTCCTGGCTCACAGCAGAAGGCGGCACATCAGGACTCCACTGCGTCCAGACCACTGGCACGGCCAGGGGCCTCTGGGATCTCGGCGAACAGGCCGCTCCTATAAGCTCCCTCTCACCGTGCTGAGCCCCGGAGGGCCGGAAACCCTGTCCCGCAGGGATCTGGGGAAGATGCTGAAACTGGGAACAGGCAAAGCTGGGGGCGGGGGAGCGGATTTTCTGTATCTGAGGACACTGGTAACCCAGGGCCACCCTGAGGCTGGGTCCCCGCTCTCCAGATGACCCTGCATCTAAGCAGAGCTCACAGGAACTTGGCCAGTTTTTAGAGGCGGGGAGGAACAGCCAGGCTTCCAGAACCACGGCCACACTCTGCGAGGTGATGCAGCCTGGGGGCTCCGGGGCTCTCCGGCCCTTGCTCCTTGACACAGCGCCCCCTGGCGATCACTTCCAAAATGCCGGGTGTGTGGGTTTAGGGGCAGGACAAGGCAAGGGGGGTCTCTTATAAGACAGGCGGGGAGAGCTATCTTACCGGGGGTCCAGTGGGTCCCCGAGGTCCTAGTTCTCCAGGACGGCCCTGAAATGAAACAGCTGGTCCGTGAGGAGTTCAGTACCCTGGTTCTTGGGAGATGGGATGGAGCACCATGCACACAATGGGTACAACTTGGGGTCCCATGAGGGGATGTGGCCAGAGCCCCAAGGAACTAGAAAGGGGTCACAGGGAGCTTGCCAGGCCTCCGAGGGCGGACACTGGACTCTACGGGGTAGGCTGGACCCTGAAACCTTGGTCTCCAGAGCCTGGTACACAGCACGGCTGATGGGAGCAGCCTCGGGGCGGGCACTCACCGGTTCCCCGGGCACTCCCGGGTCGCCCTTCTCTCCTTTAGGCCCTTGTTCGCCCTGTTGGGTAGAAGCACAAGGAACAGTCACGCTGACTGGAGGCGGGACTCCCCCTCCTATGGGACACGCGCCTGAGTCTGATCCTCCACCGTGGCACGAAAGCCACCTTCAGTCCTAGGGAAGCACTTGGTGAGTGAACACACTTTCCAGAGGCTGTGCCTACCGACCCGGACGCTCTGCCCCATGCCACCCCGAGACCATGGCCTCTCTCATTTCCCTTTCAGATCGAAGGGCACGAATCCCTTCTTCAAGAAATAGGACCTCTGACACCTCCATTCGGCCTCCTAGAGCCCAGACTCCATCCTCCACGGCACGCGCTAAGGCTGGAGCTGTGCTCTGTGTGATCTGACCCACGTCGCTCTAGCTCATCAGTGACCAAAGACGGGGCAATGCTGGGAGGAAGAGGTGTCTCTCACCCCCTCCCTCGATGGAGATGAGGAGCGGGTGCTTTGCTGAAGGGAATCAGACCTTTGGAGACAGACTAGGGCTTGAACACTAGACTCTGGTCATAGTAGCACAACTAAGATGACTGAAGACGAGACCATGCAGGCTGGAAAGCAATGCCCAGATGTGCCCAGAGTGGAATCATCCACGGGGCGGGGGGGGACTGGACCCTCCCACTCCTTGAGGCTGCGGGTACCACGGCTCAGATTCCCAACACTTTCTAGGAAGCATAAAGGGACAGGAGATCCCCGTCCTATGGCCCGAAGCTACTTCAAGGTCAAGGCTCAGGGTCTTCGGTGCCCATCTTTGGAAGGTTGAGGGGCCAGCCTTTTCACAGAACAGCAGCAGAGACCAGTGGTGAGGGTGAAAATAGAAAAACTGTAGGCAAACACAGACTGCTTGAGATCTCGACTCTGCTTCACTGACAACATAACCTTAGGCAAATGAGTCACCGTGTTGACTTCAGTTTTTGTGTCCGCAGGATACACGGGGGAGGGGGAGGTTGGACGGCAGACGGAAGAGCTGCCATGGGAGAGCCATAGCTCTGTGCAACTCTGCCGGAGGGCCGCTCAAGGCGGAAGCATCACCTCCAGAAAGGCCAGGTGGAGCGGCCCACCCTGAAGGAGCAGCCCTGACATTACCCCAAATTACTCTGGACTGTTCGGAGTCTTCTATAGAGGGACCCACCAAAAACATAGGACAGCCACGCGTCTCAATGGACAGCAGAATTCTGGCTGGGTAGAGTTTATGAGCAAAGGCTTTGGGGAACTTCAGGTCTGAGGAGGACCCTGGATCCCCGGTAAGCAGACTGTAATGTGTGGAGAGCCTGGGGTGGGCTGGCCCTAAGACTCTGGAGAAAGCAGTCTTATACACTGACAGCTTCACACTGATTTCTCTGCTGGGCCCCAGGAAACACTGGGGATCTTGCTCGCTGCCTCTCCTCCCAACCTTCTCTTGAACACCTTACACTATATCCTCCCTCTGTCTACATCACTTACTGAGTGGGGTCTACACGGTCTGCCTTGCTGGGACTACATCCTAGAGATGGCTTTCAACAAGTGTCCCTCAGAGCCAGAGACTGAGGGTAGGTACACAGCTGGCAGCCCATACCTTCTAGTCAACTAGCTCAGAAGGACGCGGCAAGCCCCATGCTCCAGGGACAGCGGTCCACTTTTCATCATGCTTCTGTCCTAGAGCATTTCTTGCGGTGAGGATCGGTGAGACCCTGCCTACCCCTCCCACGATGAATCACACAGCCTATAAAGACAAGAGTTCGGGGGACTCAGGGAGAGGGAGAGAACTAAAGGAAGACAAATGTGGACCTGTGGGAACCCTTAGGGTCCCCAGGAAAGATGCTCCAGACGGTCCTGATCAGTCCTTGGGACTCAGGAGGCAGGCGTGCCTGGGACACGGTGGCTGGGACGTAGTGGCCGCTCTGTCAGCACTTCTCAGTGCAGGAGCCTTACTGGCTTCTCTGGTCTCTGCCTGGAGGTGATGTGAGTAGACCAACTAATTTCCGGGATTCAGAATCCTTCCAGCACACGTCAGGGACAGCCAGGGACACTGTGTAAGATCCACTGTAGGGTGAGGAGTGGTTTCAGGCTGCCCTAGACCCTTCCTGAGATGAAATTCTGAGTCACCTCAGCTTGAAATCTGGCTTGTTTTCTCCAGTATAATGCACCCATGGCTGTGACCACCTATCAGTCCCATTCTGGCAGCTAAGGACCGGTTTCCTTCTCCAGTGAGACATCTCCAGACCCGAGGAGTTCCCACATCCTCTAACAGTCCTGCTCACTGGACACAGGCATCCCCGTGAGCCACCCCCAGAGGCTTCCTCCATTCTGCACAAGGGATCAAGAAAAGGAGGTGGGACATTCCCTCTTCTGTCCTCTTAGCCATACAGGAAGCTTCAGTGTCTCTCTCAGTCCTACCTCTTCCTGTGCTGACAGGGACCCAAAGGTGTGCGCCTAGGGAGAGCAGGGGAAGCCAAACAGGACAGCACTTTCCAAACCCATCAATACACACAGAAGTTGCCATGGTGATGCATCCAGGCCCAGAGAGAGTCCTGCAATTGCCCACAAGGAAACTTTTTTCTTTAGACACAATCGATTTCCTTGCTTTAATTCTGAGAGTGGCTTCCTGGCTCCCATGAAACTCCATTGTTCAAGAAAAATGTCACCACTGGAAGGGTAGCTTCCTCCCACATTCTCCCTTTATATGCCTTCCTAATGGAATACTCTGGAAATTATATTTTTTATAGAGCAATTCCTTTAAGGAGGAGCTGGAGGTATAAACCAGTTTTGGGTTTTGTTTTTTTTTTTGGGGGGACAGGGTCTCGCTTTGTAGTTCAGGCTGGCCCTCAGCTCACTATGTAGCCCAGGCAAACCTCAAACTCAGCAATCCTCCTGTCTCTGCCTCCCGAGTGCTGGGATTACAGGTGTGAGCCACCACACCCGGCACTGTGGTATGTGGTATTGATGGCTGGTGGGCGTGAGTCACCACGCCCAGCATTGTACGTGGTTACCGGGATCGAACTCAGGGCCTTGCGCTTACGAGGCAGGCGCTGGAACCACTGAGCTAAATCTCCGGCCCCTGTAAATCAGTTTTAATCTCACGGGCTTCAGAGTGGACTTGAAGAAGTGCGGAGGCCTGAAAATGACAGAGGACAGAAAAGCAGCTTAAACACAGACACACCCAGGAGAGGGGGATGGGAGACGGGGGCTTGCTCTCACACAGAGTCAACCTGAAAACCCAGGGACAGGCAGGGACAGCTCCCCAGCTAGGGTGTTATGGCTGACAGAGGCCTCACCACAGCTGCTCCCAATGCCCCTGCCCCAGGTCCACCCTGCTCAGTGACACCCCCTCTACCGCCGTTTCCTCTCTGTCTCACCTCCAGACCTCCAAACCCTTCTCCTTCCATACAGATTCGGCTCCATCTCTCTAGCTGCTCTCCATTTTCCCACCAATGACAAAGTCCTTTTCAGCTCTTGAAGCTGCATCTCCTTTTGACAAGCAGCACAGCTAGAGTTTCAGTCTCCCCATCCCAGCCTCTACGCTGAAGCATGTCCTGCAGTTGCAGGTCACAGCCTAATGACCACAGAGCCACAGAGGAAACAGACACAGGCACACGGTGTGAGCTCAGAGCCACCATCAGCATGAAGACGTCCTGAAGACACTCACCGGAGAGCCATTTTGGGGAAGAGAAGGAAGCGATTCCTAGGGGTCAGGCCATGGTGATGGATTTTATTTTCCTGCACTGCAGCGTCTACTGCCAGAGATTCCAGTGAGGCTCCCCTCCCTTCTGTCACACCCCGAGGGCACAGGGTCCTCCCCAGACCAGGGACCCCTTCACTGCAAGCATCCACAGACCACCTCTGCCTCCCTCTCAAGCTCAGTGTATGCGTGCATGGGTGTGTGTGTGTGTGTGTGTGTGTGTGTGTTGCCGGAGACTAAACCCAGGTCCTTCACTCTGAGCTGACTCCCGGTCCTTTTTTAGCTCACTTTGAGACAGGAGCTCAGCAAGCTGCTCAAACTAAGCTAAAGCCTACTGGGCTCCTGCCTCCGACGCCAGGCTGCCGGGATCCCGGGCTCCCACCACCGCACCCAGCTCCTCTGACTCTTTCCCATTCTGTCATCTCAGATCATTCTGCCCTTAAACCAGCAGCAGCTCTGGGTGCTACAGAGTTGACTTTACTCCGAGAGAAATGCAGGCTTTGCCCCGACCGCTGGTGATTCCCTGGACATCCTGCCTAGCACAAAGTGGCCAATCCCAGCTACGTGACTGAAGGGCAGGAAGGTCCACCCAGCTCGGCCCATCTCCTCACCCACAGTGCATGTTACCCCCCGGCTGACGGCCCCAGCTGTCCCAGGGCAGCGTGATACTTACAGGCACTCTCGGGTATGGCGGGAACAGGGACGTCTGAAATGGAAATCAGGGAAATTAGAACAGGAGACTCTGATACTGTATTGGAAAAACCTGCCGCCTTTGGGAAAATTGCCAAACAGTAAAAGAAAACAGCCCACAAGTGCCTGTAAATAATCAGCAGTTTTAACAATGAGGATCCTAAGTTTCTTTACAGTCCTTGAGCATTTATCACAAGAATGCACAGCGGTTCCATCAAGGAGCCAGATGGCCTGGGGTCCAGGCCCTAGGTGACCTTGGCCATCTTCCTAGGTGGCCTGCTTTCTCCAGCCTCGACACTTCTGCAGTGCTGTTCCTCAGACCTGGAAGGTGTCACTTTCCCTTTAGCTCACTCTGGCCCATCCTTCGGGCCACTGTACATGTTCTTCGTGAAGATCCTCCTCTCACATCCAAAAATGAATTAGATAAACTAGGTGGCTTTGTCATCCTCTGTACCCCCACCTCGCTCTTTTCCTTGATCTCATTTTCTGCAATTTATAATATATATTTACCTTGGCCAATTTATAATATATATTTACCGGGGCTTTTTCAGAGGTGGCTGGATCTAGAGTGTGCGGCACTGGCAGGGACTCCTTGTGCAATGGGTG
>PVIC010007672.1:0-50249 GCA_004025085.1 Thryonomys swinderianus | reverse complement strand
GGCACCTGCCTTGCAAGCACAAGGTCCTGAGTTCAATCCCTGGAAACCACATACAATGCTGGGCGTGGTGACTCACACCCACCAGCAATCAGTACCACATACCACAATGCTGGACGTGGTGGCTCACACACTATGAGCTACATAGTGAGCTCAGGGCCAGCCTGAAGTACAAAGTGAGACCCTGTCTCAAAAAAAAAAAAAAAAAAAAAAAAAAAGGAAGAGAGAAAGTTCATGTCTTTGTTAACAAGAGCAGCTTTTATGTAGAGGAAGAATTAGGAGCAGATATGTTATTAATATATGTATATATGTCACAACCTATAAAACAAAAGCATGAATATGATTTTAAATATCTACCACTTACATGTCTAGGCCACAAAACAACAGAAGAGTTTCAAAAGTACAGAAAACGTTTGAACAAATCAATGTTTGTCACATTGCAGTTTCTCAGCTATCATATCCCTCACGTGTGTGTCAAATAATGTACACCTTTTGCAGATAAGCTTTATTCTTTTGATGAGAAAAAACCTTTAATATTTGGTAATTTCTTCAAGACCATTAACAACCAAAATTGCATATAATAAACTTCCCCTCTCCCAAGTAGCATTAAAATTCTTTATGTGATTTTGCTTCATTGACCTTAGAGTTCCACTGATTTCACTTGAAAAAGTATTTCAGAAATTCTGTGCTTTCATTATTACAGTGATGTAAGCACACCCATGTTTATCACAGCACAACTCATAATAGTTAAATCTTAGAAGCAGCCTATGTGCCCATCAACTGATAAATTAATAAAGAAAATGTAGCTTTATAAAAAATGTATTATTGCACTATAAAAAACAACAGTCATTAGTAGGAGAATAAACTTTGAGGTCATAGTGTTAATCAAACTAAATCAAATATGAGCTTTAAACATCACATAGTTTCTCTTATATGAGACACCCAAATATAAATAAACTTAATAGAAAAATAAGTGGTAAGTCATCGGGAACACGAAGGAAGATATTTTATGAAAAGGACGGGGCTGACAAGCTGGAGGGAGCGGAGATGGAGAAGGGAAGAGGATGAGGAGATAAGATGTTTTGCTCACACGTGCCGGTTCCCCAGTGTGGATATAAGCATGATATACTACAAACGTGTAATAATAAAAACAATTGAAAGGGTCCAGAAAAATCACTGTGAGCAGATCTAGTTCTTCTGTATGACAAGTTAAAAAAAATTCTCTTGGAGAACACTGAAGTACTAAACCATACAACGTGTTAAAATATCATTCTTACTTTTCTTCGTACTGGTATCAAAAAGTTCACCTAAAGCATATCCATGAAATGGCTTGTTATTGTGTTGGTACTTTTTGATTTTCTAACACACTGATATTCCATTTTTATTATCATACTCGTGTTTGCATCCTTGTAATGGTCTGCAACTGAGTCTTTGTTCCTTTCTGCTCGTGGAAGGATTTCTTTCAATTCACTTCGGGAACATTCCGTGAATTTTCATTTGATAAATTTAACAAAGTCAACATTGTTAAGATAAAGAAAAAAGAGGGCCGGAGGGTTAGCTCAGTGGTTCCGGCGCCTGCCTCACAAGCGCAAGGACCTGAGTTCGATGCCCGGTAACCACATATAATGCTGGGCGTGGAGACACGCCCACCAACAATCAACACCGCATACCACAATGCCGGACGTGGTGGCTCACGCCTGTCATCCCAGCACTCGGGAGGCAGAGACAGGAGGATTGCTGAGTTCATGGCGGCTTGCCTGGGCACCATAGTGAGCTCAGGGCCAGCCTGAACTACAACGCGAGACCCTGTCACAAAAAGCAAAAAAAAAAAAAAAAAAAAAAAAGATAAAGAAAAAAGAAACAGATACAAGCTCAGTAGGACAAGTTTATTTCAAAACAAACCTGAGGGGCCAGGAGATACCAGGTGCGGCCCAGCCGGAAAGTGGCTGTTGAGAGGGGTCTTTGTCGGGGTGGCAGCGGTCAGACTCCTTCGAACATGATGGCGTGACCAGAACTGAAGCATATATAACTATCTAACGAACTGCAGCTCCTGGGGAAAATAGTAAGCCATCGTTCCTTTGAAATTCAATATTTCACAATCACAGAATCATTTGGTGTGAATGTGGTGTTTGCTGAGGGGGGAACCATTTTATTGTAGAGATGAACTTCAGGTACTCGCAAAGAGAGCGCACTTCTCCGGCCTCAGTAGATGAGATAAGATGACCCGTCAAGGGTGATTCTGCTGCACATTTCCTGTCCGTGCACCCTGACTGCCTACTCCCCACTCTCTCTCGAGGCAGATTTGGTGTTAAATGCGGTGAAATGACCCTCGCTTGGGGCTCGTATTCCTGGCACGATCCAGGTGAAACACATCGGTGTGGCGCAGCCAGGTATCGGGCTCAGTGCACCGGGGATGGGATTCCTTTGCTCAGCTCATTCCTTTGGTCAGAGGGGTCCCACGAATAGTCAAGGGAATGAGATGGTAGCCAAGGGTGTGACTCTGTCCTCTGCAAAGCAAGAGACGGCACGTACCCGGGACCACGCTAGCATGAAGGGAGGCGCCTCACGCGGGAAGCGTAGTCACTCTGCAAAGTCCTGCTTCTCCAGAGGGTTTAAACTACATAATTATGTAAAATCATTCTTCGTACTCCCAACGCCACTGCTAGGGAGTTTCCAAACCATTCTATGTTTTGCCACGACAGTCCTTCAGAACACACCTCCGCTTCCCAAATTGTGGCGATTAAGTGCTTAGCGTGTTCTTGCCTTCATAAAAGAATTCGAAAAGTCTGTCATGAACCTAGGGCGCAAAGGGAACATTTTCTTGCATCACCTCCAGGATTATGAGCATATTATTCATGGATTTAGTCATTATGTATTCACTGTACCTGCCCTACAATAATTTCTAGGGATTCAGGTCTAGCCGTTCAGTTCTGCAGTAGCTACACGGCTGGGCCACAGCGGTGGACACCAGGTGGGTGAGTTCCGTGGGGGGGGTCGCTAGTTCTCTCAAGGGCCTGAAGGAATCGTGCTGACCTCAGAGTTCGGGGTTCGGGAAGTTTAGGCGGAGGCCCGAGGTGGTAATTCACTAACGGAAGACAGGCCAGGATGCTGGGGCAGGAGGATCCCAGACAGAGAACCCACACGAGCAAGGCGAGGACTTGTGTTCGGGGAAACTGAGCAGCGCGACGAGCTCAGCATTCACGGGCCCGGGGGCGTCAGCGAGGCCCGGCGCGCAGCCCCCCGCACTGCGGCGCGCGGTGGAGCTGGAGCTTTCCTGTCCAGAGAGCGGCGGGAGCCGCAAATCTCTCTGTTTCTCAGAAGGATGTGTCCGACTCTGTGGGAACGTGATCAGCAGGGCCAATCGCCAGGTATTTGGTGACGCGCTGAAGCTGTTTCTTGACCTTGTAAACAATTTCACACACAGTGGCTGGAGCACTGTAGATTCTCAAGAAGCGTATGATAAATATTACTGAAAATAATTCTCTCCTGTACCAGCTCGCCAGACTAATAAGAGTGTAGGAAAACAATAGACTCCTGCTAGCAAATATCACTATATGCCTCTGGCTTTCTCTGAAGGTCAAAAATGGTTCCCTTAGGAAATTCAGTCCTGTCTATCGTATCCTATTATCAAGCGTTCGAAAGAGGCAGGGAGAGTGGAATAATGTTTATCTGAACTAAGAACTTTAGCATCAAACTAAGTTAATTAACCCCAGTCTTTATATTATGACCAAACACTTTAAACAAGGGCTTTCTCAGTTGTTGCCCAGGAGAAAGGTGCTCACCACTGATCGAATGTTTCTTGTTATCACATATTGTGACATTTATGGAACCGGCCCTCCTCCACCTCTCTCAAAATGCAAAGTCATGGTTGTAATAACTGCCTGAAAACAAAACAAACGATTATCTGCAATTCACCACCCACATGACTAATATGTAAAATGCAAGAGGTGGACTCAATCTTGACTTAGAAACAGACTGGTTTAGGGGAAAGCAGAACACTGCTTCACCCCAGGAGCTTTTAGCAAAACAGACATGATTAACAATCTTACCTGCAACCAGGTGTGGGAAGGAGGATCAATTTGTCATGTTATAGTCAGCACAGAAAATGCTAGTTATTCCCTAAACATTTACAATCAAAATCACTTCAATTTTGAGGAAGGGAAAAGTCAAAGGACTGTTTACTTTGCTTCTCTCTGAATAGGTACTTGAGTGTGATTACTGTGTTCTCTGAAGATACATATATAAAAGCAGTGGAAGGGCAGGTGGAATCACACCTGAAGAGCTTGAAAGACAAACTCCCCTAGCTCCAAGTACTGCCGCACAGCTGGCAAAGCGCAGTACTTAAGAACCCAAGTCCCTCCTTGCCCAGCCCCACGTTGCTGACCTCTAGAGAGCTGGACCTAAGGTCCTGACTCGGGACTTGAACCAGCATTTTCATCTGGCCAGCAGCTTACTTCGTGTTCAGGACTATCCATGGTTCCAAATGGAACCATAGATAGATTCTGAAGAAATCTTTTGCAGTGATGTTTTAGCACATGAAAACCCTCAAACATAATATATCACATCAAAAGAAAGACAGAAATCATCATCTCGGTAGATGCAGAGAAAGGGTTTGACAATTTTTAACATTTATTCACTACAAAAACTTGCAATAAATTAGAGATAAAAAGAACATAGTTCAATATAATGAAGGTCACATATACAAACCTACAGACAACTTTTTATTGAATGGGGAAAATCTGAGTCTTTATCAAAGATAAAGACCAAAAAAAATGTCCATTTCTATCACTTTCATTCAATAAAATATTAGAAATATTATGAAAATTATTACACAAAAGCAAGAAAAGAATATCTAAATAAGAAGTTTATCACCACTTAAAGATAACATGATTTCATGTTAAAGATTTCATCAAAAAAAAAGAGCTGAAAATGAATGCAGTAAAATCATACTTGCAAAAATCATACTTTTTAGACATTAATAATAAATTTTCTAAGAAAGAAATCAAGAAATATATAAACATTTATATACACTTATAACAGTTTTTAAAAATACCTCGGATTAATTTACAGTTTTCTTGACTATTGCACTCCTGCTAGCATGAATTTTTTTGTTTCTTGTAGCCTTCTTTTTCACTGTGAATATCTAGATAAAATTTAACCAATGCAGCTGAATTTCATATAAACTTTTGTACTTAAACTCAAGTGAACTTTATCTTGGAAAAGATTTGAGGTTAATTTTTAACCACTACCTACGATGAGGTCGTTGTTAGTGCCTGATTGTTGGATTAGCTGGTTATTCCTGTGATACATTAACCAAAATCATCATGTAAGCCACTTTCAATCTATGCATGATATCTAAATTAGGGATGATACCTATTTCCCTTCCAACATTTTTTAACACAGGTCAACATAGTTCACAATAGGCTCACAAAACATAGTTTATTGCACAAAGTCTGAAAATGTAGAGCAAAATGTAGACCTAGCATCACTGAGAAGCCTGGGGGAGAGATTATACAGATTGCTTCTCTGTAGTACTACCAAGAAGTGAGTGGATTTAAATGACTTCTAGAATAAAAGATAGATATTGTGAAATAGAAAATATCCAAAGAGAAAAGGCTTGGGGTAAGTAACAAGGGGAAAGAAAAAATGTGATGGTAATAAAAAAAAAAAAAAAAGGAGGGCCGGAGGGTTAGCTCAGTGGTTCTGGCACCTGCCTCGCAAGTGCAAGGTCCTGAGTTCGATCCCCGGTGACCACAGACAATGCTGGGCGTGGAGACTCACGCCCACCAGCAATCAATACCACATACCACATACCGCAGTGCCAGGCGTGGTGGCTCACGCCTGTAATCCCAGCACTCTGGAGGCAGAGACAGGAGGATTGCTGAGTTCAAGGCTTGCCTGGACTACATAGTGAGCTCAGGGCCAGCCTGAACTACAAAGCGAGACCCTGTCTCAAAAAAAAAAAAAAAAAAAAAAAAAAAAAAAAAAAAAAAAAAAAAAAAAAAAAGGAAACAAACATGTATATGGGGAAGTGAAGGATGGGTAGGGAAATGGGAAAAAATGAGAATTAAATCATGTCATATACTCATACAAATTCTCAATATTGAGTGTGATCATTATGTGTATGCATAATGTACCAATAAAGATTCAAATTTTTTTTAAAGTGAGTGGAGAGCAAAGAATTGAAAAGAGTTTGTGACTCTGAGCCTGAATTTCTCCTGAGAGATCACAATACTGATGAGATTTCTCTTCATTAAGAGTGTACGACCTGGGGCCGGAGATTTAACTCAGTGGTTCCGGCGCCTGCCTGGCAAGTGCAAGGTCCCTGGTTCGATCCCAGTAACCACATACCACACTACTGAGCGTGGTGGTCACACCCACCAGCAATCAGTACCCCATACCACAAATGCCAGGCTTGCTGGCTCAAGCCTGTAACCCCAGCACTCGGGAAGCAGATGCAGGAGGATTGCTGAGTTCAAGGCTTGCCTGGACACCATAGTGAGCTCAGGGCCAGCCTGAACTACAAAGCGAGACCCTGTCTCAAAAAAAAAAAAAAAAAAAAAGTACCACTTGTGAACTCAACAGCCCATTATCCAACCATGGCCATGATGGCTAGGTTTGAGAACCTTCCTGGGCAGCACACCTCACGGATAACAGCTCTGGCACTCCCATAGAAGTTTCTTCCTCGGCATGGGTTGTGCTATTTCTCTTTTAAACACGTATTCTTAGGTTGCTTCTCCTCTTGAAAATCATTTTGCAGAGATAATTAATATTTGCACTTTTCATTATTTCCAGCACTTACTGAGCTAATGTATGAGATTACATATTTATCAAGTCACATTTAATACAATATATACTTTACAATGCCATGTCACATAGCATGTTACCATGTAAGCATAATTTGAAAGAAGTTCACACAATAATACTAATCCCCACTAAGTGCAGTACACTTACATAGTGCATCCTACCACGTTTTATTTTTAATCGCAGCTCTGAATCCACTGAACTTATATAATTATATTTCTGTTGAATAATTTCCTTGAATGACTGATGGATTTTTCTACCAAAAAGTCCTACTATCCACGTGTCACATGAGTGCACAAATATGCTGAATTGACACACAATACTCTGTGGGCCAATACCAAGAGCGGAAAACGACACCTTCACTTTAGGAGAAACAAATGATCTTTCTCATGAAAATTTATTTTTTATTTTTTATTTTTTTGTGGTATCAGGGATCGAATTCAGGCCCTTAATGCTTCCACAGTAGACACAGTACCACTTGAGCTACATCCCCGGCCCCTCGTGAAAAATGTTTTAAGAAATTTTTAGAACATTAAAAACGTGGGGTGTAACCCTACCAATAATAGGAAGCTATCGGGGAGTCTGAAGTGAAGAACTGCAGTACTTCTCTGAGAGTTAGAAGATCACTGGGCCCCCAGCGTCGAAGGAGACTGCAGGAGCAATTACACGTGGGCTGTCGCCATCCAGCACAGATCTCGGCGCCTCTCAGGCGCTGCACCTTCTCGCAGCCTGGTCTACAGTCAGGAGTTCGTCTGTGAAGAGAGTTTAGAGCTGCTACGGCCCTGGTCCATGATAGGCTGACCCAGGAAACATGACGGAAAAGCAAGGGGCTTGAGGAGTCAGTTCTGTCTTGTTGGGCTGGAATTTAAAACCTGCACAACGAAACACCCACTTCCATGGTAGGCAGACACATTCTATTATCCAAATGATGTTGTTGAACACTGGTTTATTTGTTCTTCCAGTCGTGACCACATAAAGACCATGCTAAATGTCAGGGCTTAGAAAAACCTGGTTAATTCCTGGCCCAGAAGAAGATACACAAATTGTTCCCTGTAAGAAAATGCATCACATGTTTTCTATATTTATTTGCCTTTTGATTTCCCATATAAAAGTTTCTGAAAAGAAAAAGAAAACAAGCCAGGCATGGCAGCACATACCTGTAATCTCAGCACTTGGTAGGCTGAGGCAGGAGAATCACCATGAGTTTGAGACTAGCATGGGCTGTACATACTGAGTGAAGGCCACCCTGAACTGTATAGCAAGACTTTGTCTCAAAAACACAAAACAAACATCCCTAAAAAAAAAAATTCTGTTGTAGTGATGCTAAGGGGAATTTCTAGTGTCAGGAAAACTCCAAACAACCATCTCCTCCACCATCAGCACTAGGAAAAACTTGAGTGAACAAATCTATAGTCATAGAATTCAAAATGAACTTCTATATGGAGACTCCGCTTCCAATGGAAAATCTTTCAGGTTCTGCATTTTGTTTCAAAGCATTCACATTTGCTTAATCCTTAGTTATAATCTTTCTATATGGCTTTTCAAAATATGTTGGGCTATTAAGGAAATTGCTTGTTCATCATGAAGACGGAGATGAATGACACTCTCCATTATCTACAAACACCACGCCCCATCACATATGTAAACTATCAGGAAGTAGCGCTGGCAACAGCTGAAATGGGTCTACAAAATGCAAAGGGTCTGAGCAGTAACAAAGAACAGGAGTGGGGTAATTCAAAGCACACTTTCCCCCAAATCCCAGCACAACAATAACTCCCTCTGTGTGCAGCAGGCTTCAGTGGAAGATCAAAGAGCTAACACTCAGGACTCTATCGGGGAATCTAGTTGTTAAAGAGCCAAAAATGTAGATCAAATCTTCTTTCGGATTAAGTCAGGAGATGAAGCAGAGAAAAATGGGAAAAATATATTTCTATTGAAGTGAGAAGAGAAACACAAAAGAAGCCAGTGATCTGTAGCTCAAAGCGGACCCCTAAAATGTGGAGCCCAAAATATTATGTCCATCTGACACCTGTAAACTGTAACACCACTCCTATGACCCACCAACAAGACCAAACTTCTGGTTATTTCTGCAATATTTCTGGGATTATAAAACCATTTTACAAAATTTAAAAGTGTGTGTCAGAATGAATTTCTTAAAATTATTCTATAATCCTGCTCTATTTATCACTCTGAGCAAACTGGATTCAATGTCAAGTTATGAGCAACTTTTACATGGCCCAAACAACTTGGGTTGAATTTTTATAGGAAGTTTGTAATACTATTTCTTTTCTACTCCTTTATCTTGTAAAATGAAATGCTAAAACTAGATGATCTCTAAAGTAGTTCCCAGCTCTAAGAGCTTATACAATAAAACATTTAGAAACAATAAGCCCACTTCTTTTAAACACATCTAAGTAAGAAAAAGAAAATCTTTTTTTTTGTCAGTAGAAGAGAGAAATGTGCACTTGACATTTCTGTTAGAGAGAATACTGTAATTCTCATGTGTCTCTGAATATGTTTTATGTGAGCCATCTGGATGGCTCACATAAAATGGTAAACAAAGCCATACATGGTCCTGTGATTTCTTAGAACATCCCACACAGATCAGGTCTTTCATGTGAGGCTATATTGTTTTCTCTACATGTAATCTGTAATTAATCTGACTTTCAATCTTTTACACAATGAATCAGCCTTATTTGAGACAGAAAAATAGTATTAGCCAAAGTTCACACTTTTTGTTTTAAAACCGATCCAAGGAAAATATCATCTACAGTTTTACCATTTTCCCTGAAAATCTCATAACGTTGTACCTTTTTTCACTCAGAAGTCCCTCATATGGAGCACCCACCTGAGTATCCACCAAAAGTCTTGTTTCTATTTGGTTGCAATGGCGATATCCACGAGAGCATTTTTCAGGTGCTGCTATTTACACCAAATGTTAATTCAAGTCTGACTTGTACACACTAGAATTTAGTAGACACAAGGAAGGGACACGTAACTGCATTTTCTTGTAGGTACATCATGCTTCCTAGAATTCCAAGATTCCTAAGTCTTGTTCTTGGTGAAGACAACCACTATTGTGGTAAGGACCTGAGGGGGATCGAAGACAAAGGCAGCCTTTTTCTGAGAAAGGAACCACGTGGTAAAATGCTTCTGAGTGTCCTTGATAATAATAGTTCAAGTCCTGTGAAAATAACTGTCTTCTGTTCTCTAATAACCATTTTGAGGAATTCATGAGAGAGTAGCATTATGAAAGAGCTAATTTTAAAGAACACATAATAAACTAGTTTATAAAATGTGTGAGTCTTAAAGCAACTTTTCTTTTTCTGAATGGGGGCAGGGGATCCAAGTCCCAGAAGAAAGTACTTATAATATATTGCATTATTCAGGTCTCTAATCTTGTGGGTTGTTAGATTTTGTTTCCCTCCACTATTTGAAAATGCTTCCAGAGGAAGAATGTCTTCAGCACTGCAAATAAATTACTGTGCCAACATTTTTCTGATGCTTTCTTGATCCACATTATTAGCTGAATTCCTTTACCATAAGTGAGTTTTTTGAGGAACTAGATTCCTTTGGTTGAAATCAAATAAGTACTTTCAATACTTTAAGAAATATTTTCAATTACTTCTTAATAAGAAAGCCCAGAATCTTGTTTCACACACAAATTTAGTTAACTGACCTGTGCTTTCTAGGTCATTGATTAGGAGTAAACCAGGATATAGGGTCAAAAGTAAAGATGATCAAAATTGATGCCCGCAGTCAAGTTGCTCACAAAATCCAGATGAGTTAACAGACACATAATTCCAGTTATAAAATAGCATGACTAAGATCATGGGCAAGAATTCCAGGCCAAAGCTAAAGAGAAAAACAAGTGAGAAAAGATAGAGATACAGAATGCTGATGTCTTGAGTCTCTCTACATCTAAAGCCAACTCACTGCCTATTGTAATTCTTCAGTTGTCAGGAACTGCTGACAATTTACTTACTCTGACTTCTGGAGGTCTGCCCTGCCCTTCAGGATCACCTACTAGGATTATTGGCAGACATTGCCCCACTCTGTAGTATCTTCTACTAGGATTGTTGCACTAGGATCATTGGTGGGCATCTGCTTGCCCTTTGGGATCTTCAACTCCAGGGATTATTGTGTATATCCACCCTGCTTTATACATGCTAGGATTTTGGGTGTGAAAGCTTGGTACAGAACAAAGACACAGCGTGCTTGGGGGGTGGGGCTGCCTTCTGCTGCTGCTGGGCTCAGAGTAGCAAGAGTGGAGCCCAGGCTCGGCCTGTTTCTCAAGGTTCCAATGTTGTGTTTGTTGTTTTTTAATTCTTTTGCTGTGGGACTCACAGGGGACTGGAGCTTGCCTCAAGGGTTCTGACTGCGTCCTCTTACCTAGTCTCCCACATTCAATTAAATCAACTCTTCCTGTTCTGTTTTATTTTATTAACATAGTTTGAGTTAAATTTCTGTCCTTGTATTTGAAAATGCTCTAACTTACATGGAGAGTAAAATTCATACAAGAATCCACACCTGTGATCCCAACAATCTGGGAGGCTGAGACAGGAAAATAGTAAGTTTGAGCTCAGCCTAACATTGCATAAGAAAGAGGAATAGTAAGAAGAGAAAGAGGAAGAACAAGATGGGGGCAAAGGGAGGACAGAGAGCTATACTGGGAGGTTTTGCAGTCATTTAGAAGGATGATAAGGTGATTACACTGGAAATAAAGAAGAGAGAATATATACAAAAATCAGCAAAACTTAGTGGAGAGGGAAAATGAACTGTCATGACCACTGCTTGTAAGATATCCAAGTGGAGCACATAGGCAAGTGAAAGGGCCACATTATTAAAGAAAATGAGTAAATTAAGAAGCATACTCTTTCTGGAGTGAGATGAAATCTCAGTTTTGTTTTCACCTCCATCTCTTGAATGACCAGGGATCTCAAACATTTTTTCTCGTTTCTTTACTGCTTTTACCTCTTTGTCTGAAAACTTTTATTTATTTCAGATGTGTACTTCTGAAGGGATCATTAAATCTGAGAGGGTCTGATTTTTTAAAATTCTTTATAGATTCTAGATAGTAGACATTTGAGGAACAGCTGATAAAATTTTTTACAACATTGTAGGTTGTCTTTTGTCCTCTGTTACTAGTGGTTTCTCTTGCTGTGCAGAAACTTTTTAATAAGATCCCAGTTGATTCTTTCTCCTAGTTTCTGTGCTACTGAGGTTTTGTTCATAAAGTTTCTCCCTAAGCCAATGTCTCCAAGAGTTCTACCTAATCTATTTCCCAACAGGTTTAGTATTTCTGTTTTAATATTTAGACTTTTAATCCACTTTGATTTTAGCTTAGTGCGTGTTGAAAGATAGGTCTAGTTTTAACGTTTGGAAGATAGAAACCCAGTTTTGTCAGTACCGTTTTTTGTTTGTTTGTTTGTTTGTTTGTTCTAGGCAGGGTCTTGCTTTGTAGTCCAGGTGGGCCCTGAGCTCACTATGTAGCCCAGGCAAACTGCAACTCAGCAATCCTCCTGTCTCTCCCTCCTGAGTGCTGGGATGACAGGCGTGAGCCACCACGCCCGGCACTGTGGTATGTGGTATTGATTGCTGGTGGGCATGAGTCACCACACCCAGTATTGTATGTAGATACCAGGGATTGAACTCAGGACCTTATGCTTGTGAGACAGACACTGGAACCAATGGGCTAAATCTCCTACCCAAGCACTATTTATTAAAGAGGCTGTCTTTCCTCCATTGAGAACTTTTGGTTCCTTTGTCAAAGATGAGATGGATTAGTGCATCTGGAGTTGACTCTGGATCTTCTCATCGGTTCCACTGATCCTCAGGTCTTTCTTTGCCAGTAGTACCATGCTGTTTTTTATCATGGTGGCTTTGCAGTACAGTTTCAAGTTGAGGATTGTAATCCACCTGCCATATCTTTGTTTCCTAGAAGTGCTTTTGATATTCTAGGTCTCTTCTTGTTCCAGATGAATTTTTGAATTATTTTCTCTAGTTCTGTGAAATACACTATTGGGATTTCAATTTGGATTGTATTGAATCTATATAGCAGTTTGGAGAGTTTGCCCATTTTCATAATAGTGGTTCTTCCTACCCAGGATTGCTTTCTATTTTCTGATGTTTTCTTTGCTCTCCTCTTTCAGAGTGCTATAGCTTCCAGAGTGGAGGTCTTTCACCTCCTTTGTTAGATTGATTCCTAGATATTTCATTTCTTTGGATGTTCTTGTGAAAAGAATTGTTTATGCAGTATCTCACTCAGTGAGTTCATTGTTTGTATATAAGAAGGTTATTTCACTCCAAAAAGAACAACTACTATTAAGAAGTCAACCAACAACAAGTGCTGGTGGGGCAGTGGAAAGGAGCCCTTTTCCACTGCTGGTGGGGATGTAGACTGATACAACCGCTGTGGAAATTAGTGCGGTGATTCCTCAAAAAACTAGGGGTAGAGGTTCCATTTAATCTTGCTATTTTCCTGCTAGGTATATACATGAAAGAATTAAAAAGCATCATACCACAGCTATGTATATGCGCCCATGTGTATAGCAGTACAGTTTGCAATAGCTAAATCTTAGAAACAACACAAAAGCTCATCTGTTGGTGAGTGTATAAATAAGATATGGTTTTTCTATAAAGTGGAGTGCTATGCATCCATAAGGAAAGATAAATGTGAGACATTTATAGCTAAATGGATGCACCTTGAGGCCATACTTATAAGTAAAATAGAGCATAGATGTGTAAATACAATATCACTTCTCTAGTGTGAGAAACTGAAGGTATAAATGAGGCCCAAAATGTACGATAGGTATTGTGAAGTAGGAAGATAATGTTCAAGGGCAAGGGAAACTGAGGGAGAGACGGAGGAAAGCAAAGAAGAGAAAGAAAAACTTTGATGGTTAAAAGGAAAAAACAGAGACAAAAGTTACATATATAAGGGGTGAGGAAGTTGGAGGGAGGACAAGGAAAGGGGAAAAATAAGAATTAAGATATATCATGTTCAGATTCAAATTCTCAACGATGAAGGCGATCATACTGTAAGTCTAAACGTACTAGCAAACCCAGTAAAGGGGAAGAAAGGAGGACGCGCTTCAGTTCTCTTTGTGGGTCAGTCCAGGGACTAACGGGCCCGCTGGACAAGGCGGGGGAGGGGCAGGGACCGGGCACCGGTGCGTCTCTTCTCCGGGACTCTCGGAGCCGGCCCAGGCCTGTGGCAAGATGTCACGTGGCACTCGCTGCCCCTTCACCGCGAGGCTGAGCTGCTCAGACACGAGGCCCCTGGGCTCAGGCCCCGCCGCAAAGTGAAGTGACTCGCTGCCCGCGTCCCCGCCCCGCGCTGGTGTGACGGGATCGGGACCTGAACTCACACCTCGGCGGCCTCCCTTTGGGCGACTCCGAGCAGACCAGCAAGTCAGTCTGCGGATGCCAGGGTGACAGGGGAGGGTGGAGGCAGAGAGAGGACGAAGCTCTGTGCCAGGTGCAGCCGGAGCAAACCGCCACCGCCTCTGGTCAAATGCTCAGCGTGAATCCAGCGTGGTTGATTGTATCTTTTGATGAAGTGAAAACAGGAGCCAAAGCAGAGTTTGACGTGCACAGTACAGTAGTTCTGAAGGAAACAAAACTATTTATTGACTGATATAAATTTGCAACTTATGGAGAGTTTATTTAAGTCTGTGTGCAAATTCCAGGGCTCAGTACCGAGGGGGTGAGCCTGAATGCCTGTGCTCAGCAGACTCGAAGCCACACGAGCCTCACCGCAGTCGAGTAAGTTCAACTGAAACTAAGCGAAGGAATCATTTCCTTTCTAAACACTCGAACAGGAAATCAGAATATTAATGTGAGATACACAATTATAAATTGAGAGTATCACAATATGGACGTTCTGCTCTTCAAAACCACAAAATAGACTTACTCTGACACCATATTTCTGTTCTTGAGATTATATGTATTATTTAATAGAACTGTAAGGTGAGTTCATTAGAAGCTCATTATACCATTCTATACAATGTCAACTATATTGAGGAAAGTTTACATCCACCATAACACAAAAAATGGAAAAAAAAATGATCCTGCGGAAATGTGGGTAGACATAAATACTAAAAACAAGGAAAAAAACGAGGAAAGTAGTTAGCATAAGTTTTGAAGCATAGAAGCAAGGTACAAAAATTCATGTGTGTTTTGGACAGAGTTAAGTCAAATGGGGAAACAGAAACAAAGTAAATATATGTACTGAAACTAATTTGTAAGAAAAAAAAATAAAGGAACTCTTCAGCAAATCATGTTTGGGTAACAGAGGCAAAATCAATTCTAGGTAAATAGAAAACTAAAATGTGAAAGTAAAACTGTTGGACTTTAATAACATACCTACAACAAGTCTTTTCTGGCCTCTGAAAAAGAATTTCGCTTTGTAAAAAATACTAAAAAAAATTACCATAAAAGAAAAGTGACAAAACAGATCACAAAAACAAGAAACTTCTCATTGTCAAAATATTGACAAATAAAACTTGAGTCTACAAAATATATAAAAGGAATGCATAAAACTTACCAGTGCTTTGTAGATAAACTATGCAAAGGACTGCAAAGTGAACAAAAATCATAATCCTATACTTTATAAATTAAGAAATATAAATAACAATGAAACATGTGATAAGATTCTGAAACTCATGAATAAGCTCTTTTTGACTGAAACTGCTCAGAGATATGTTTCATGCCAGGATCACTCTCTGCTCAACTTCAGAGAGAACCCTTCATAGGCATCCGACCTGTGTGGCACCTTCCAACCCTGATTAATACTTGGTCCTCTTTCGCCACTACTATACCCACAGAAAGTCAAAAGTCACCAATAGCAAGTCCCTATAAGGAACTGAAACAAGGGGAATCTCAGTGACCGTGTATGTAAATATACACTGGATCAAATCCTCTGGAGGTCAGCTGGTCCTTCTCTGCTATGACTCCTGAAAGACTTGAAGAGGAATCAGAAAGACTGGCTAGTAATGAGCACAGAAGTGAGCAGTCATCGAGCAACATTCAGAACAAAAATGTACAAAGGCATCCATCCAAAAGTTTTTCCTGACAACTCTGGAAGCTGGCCACAAAAACAAAGAAAGCAGATGATTCAAGTATAATAATAATGATGATAAAAGACTGGCACTGTTAATCAGCTTAAAGCTCAGGAGAGCCAGAAGATTGAAAGTATACGGAGAAACTAATTTGAAATAAAATCCATGGTATCCTCACTAAAACAGAAACTAGGACGTGAGTCAGCAAAATACCTCTGTGACGTCAGCCTGCTATCTGTTCTAAATCCAATTTTATTGAAACACAGCCACCTCCATTCATTTGCATATAATCATTGCAATAAAAATAGAGATCATATGACCCACAAAGCCTAGAAATTTTCTCCTTAATTCATACAGAAAATATTCATCAATATCTAGAGGAAGAGAAAGCAGAAACTGAGAAGTGTTGGTGTATTTTAAAAACACAAAAGAAATAATGAAAGATTGTGGCTCTCTCTCATAGAGAATTACAGAATTCGTATATGCTAAATTGGAGCTAAACTAGAAGAGAAACGCCCCAAGTGTTGTAATAACAGTCAACTGTCAAGCTGATATCAAGATGGGACTAAATATAACAGCCTTTTTTTTTTTTCCTGAGACACAGTCTCGTTTTGTAGTTGAGGCTGGCCCTGAGCTCACTAAGTAGTCCAGGCTAGCCTCAAACTCAGCAATCCTCCTGCTTCTGCCTCCCGAGTGCTCTCTGGGAGTACCGGTGTGAGCCACCATGCCTGGCATTGTTGTTTGTGATGCTCTACTAAGCTAAATCCCCAGCCCCATAGCAGACTCTTTAAACACAGTAGAATAGCTGAAATCAAAGAAAAAAAAAGAATTAAGTGTGTCCTGTGACTCATCAAAGTCCTGTATCATATGCCTATAATTATACTTGATCCTATTAAAAATATGTTGTAAATGATGAGCTGTTGACTGTGCTGTACACACTGGGTCATTCCGCTGCCTTTTTGATAGCCTGCTTAGGGGGGCTCTAGTCACAGGCCAGGTATATACGTTTTAGAATAAGACTAATCTAGTAAAAAAATGAGGCTTAAAAATCCAGGGGCCTAGGAATAAAAAGGAGCCCATCTGTGTATGTGACGAAGGTTTCTATGTTCATGCTATCTTCGCAGGGAAGCTCTATTCACAGATCTTTCCCAGACCAGGCTCCTTCCATATAGGCAGAGATTTTCTCTCCTTTGTCCTAGACAATGGGAAGATGAAATGTAATATTTTCCCAGACACCGAAACCTCTGTGTACTTAGTTATTTGGGGTATAAGGACAAAGCAAGCAGAGCGACATGTGCTCACAGATTAAGTTAATCTCAACCTAAAAGGATGTGGAGCTGTCACCGCAGACTCCCAGGCTGGTCCAGCCGTAGTGTCCTTGCCTCACAAAGACAGGGAACCTGGGAAACACTCTTGCATAATAACAAGAAAGAAATAAGTCTCTTGTTTTATTAACAGGTTATCCGCAGTTTGGGAAATGCAAAACTGTGATGCTAACTGGTGACTTTTTAAAAATTTCTTTAGACCAAGTGTGCTAATAGGGGATCCTGGTTCCTAACTACAACGTGAGCACTTGGTCCCTTCCACCATAGGTTGAACTCTGGGCCAAGAAGTAATAAACTATTAGGCACTTATCAGATTAATACTGCACGGTCTATCTTAAACTTAGGTTCTTTTCAACATAGATGTTGACATTTTAAAAATTTACAGGTAATTATGGAAAAGTCGAGTGCAATATTTTTCCCTCGGCACCACATTTCATACCATGTGGCTGGGAGGATGAGCAGCCTGCTGGACAAGAGGCATCAAGACAAAAGAACAAGAGTATGTAGTTGGTGGCAAGTCACAGAAAGTAGGGACTAAACTGACCTGGAACCCAGGGAAAGGGTAGGAAGATAAAAAGAATCTGAGGGTATCACTGACCTCAGCAACCTTAGTGTTCTCCTCTGTGCAAAGGCAGAAATAGTACTAATTTTCACCTGGCTTTGTAGGGCCCTGAGAACAGAACTATGCTCATAGCAACTAGAAGTAACTGTCAGTTTCACGGTTGCTGTCCTTTTTGGTAGCTGACACAATTCTTCAAAAGTGTGGTTGTGAATAATAAGCAACATTCCACTGACTGAAAAGCATGGAGAGTAGAATACTAGACAGAGCAACGAGGGTCACCACCTGCTGGATGCAGTGTTGCAGGGTTTGGCATGGACTTACTAAGCCAAATGCCAGAAGCTTAACAGGGTCTCATAGGTACCACTTTTTTTAACAAGGTTTTTTGGATTTTTTTAGGCTATAATGATTTGAATTATTCAGTTTTATAAATCACTTATTAACCCTTTGGAAGGAGAACTCCAGAAACCTCTTTCTGTATGCTGCCTGGGAAAAAAAAATAAGTTTTTCTTACACGGTGTTCATGACTGCCCAGTGATGGAAGCACGTGACAAACACTTCTAATAGGCTTGGTTGAGTGGTTGACTCAAAGGGTGGTTAAATGAGAATAGTTACATAATGTTGACTTCCGTTTCCCTGAAGGGGTTCACTTCATTCAAGTGACAAGGAAGGAATTATTCCTACTGTGTGGAGTAGAGGGGAATCTATGTGCTCAGTGCTCCTTCAAAACCAAACTATTTTGGACATTAGCTGTGTGTTTCTTAGAACTTTTCAGTTTGGAGGAACTAAATGGGGGGGTGGGTCTCAGGAAAAATCAACTAGTTAACTTTAAACAAGCTGTCCAGAAATCTTTCTAAGACTTTTAATGTTAAAGCCCATTTCCTTCAAGGAACTTGAATTACCCACAGATACTTTTAAGAGATTATATGTGTTTATGGAGTTTATTATCCATGAATTTAAGAAATTGGTCTTTATATAGAAATATGCAACAAAGAAAAGCAACTCTTCTTTTTAACTAGAAAAACTTTATCCTAAAAGAAACTTATCCTGGTGTTTTGTTAAGAGGGAAGCTTTGAAATCTGGGTTCAGAATGAACCATGATAGTATCGCCTGAAAGAAACTATTTCCTCTGTTCACACACCATTTGTTTTCAAAATGTTTAAACTCTGCATGCTAAATTGCTATTCCATGTGCTAAAGCTGTGACAGTGTGACTTCAAAGAGACATGGATCCCTGGTTCACAGGATATTATCCAAACCGTTTCCAGAACTAATGGGACTTCTTGCTATGATGTTGGATTACTGTTTACTTTTGTTGTCAAGTTTTTGAAGAAGGAGGAACCTGAGTGAAATCACTGCTTATCTCTCAAAAATAGACAAGAATAACAAGAAAAATACACAAAAGGTGCCCTTTTAGAATATTCCTGAACTGCTCTCCAATATGTGTTAATCATTATTTATGTTGTCACACATCTAAAGATTGCAATAGGACATGGAATCAAAACACTTTAAATGCTGTGAAGTTCATAGTCCAGGGTCTGTCTCAGAATAATAAAAACTGTTTCTTGGGCTCTTACTATTGATGTGTTGCAAGGTCTGCTGTCCTCTCAAAGAATCATCTACAAATAATGACAGTTTAACTTCTCCCTTTTCTATTTTTATTCCTTCTATTTCTTTCTCTTGTCTAATGGCTGTGTCTGTTTCCAGTACTATATTGAACAGGAGTGGTAATAGTGGGCATCCTTGTCTTGTTCCTCATCTTAGTGTGAAAGGTTTCAGTTTTTGACCATTTAGAATGATGCTGGCTGTTGGTTTCTCATAATAAGCTCTTATTAGTTTGAGATAAAATACATTTATTCTGATTTTCTGCAGCATTTTGATCATGAATGGGTGTAGGATTTTGTCAAGTGCTTTTTTCTGCATCTACTGAGATGACTATACGATTTTTGTCCTGGAGTCTGTTTATGTAGTGTTTATTGATTTATGTTTGTTGAACCACCCTTGCATCCCTGGGATGAATCCAACTTGGATAGGGTATATGATCCTCTCGATGATTCTCTGCATCCTGTTTGCCAGTATCTTATTAAGAAATTTTAATCAATGTTCATTAGGGAGATTGTCCTTTTGGGGTTGGGCCTTTCTCTGCTTTTGGAATCAAGGAAATGGTTGCTTCCAGAAATGAATTTGGGAGTATTGCTTCCCTTTTCATTTCATTGAAGAGTTTGAGAAGCAGTGGTGTTAGCTCTTCTATAGAAGTTTTGGGGCTAGAGATTTAGCTCAGTGGTTTCAGTGCCTACCTAGTAAGCACAAGGTCCCTGGTAACTACATACAACAACAATGGGCATGTTGACTCATGCCCACCAGCGATCAGTACCACACACCAGAGAGCAAGGCATGGTGGCTCATACCTGTAATCCCAGCACTCGGGAGGCAGAGGCAGAAGGATTTCTGAGTTTGAGGCTTGCCTGGGCTACATAGTGAGCTCGGGGCCAACCTGAGCTCCAAAACGAGATGCTGTCTCAAAAAAAAAGGTTTGGAGAATTCAGCAAGAAAGCCATCAGAATGAGGACATTTTTTGTTGATAGATTTTTATTACATTTTCAATTTTTATTACATTTTCAGTTTCACAGATCGATATTGGGGTATCTAACATATCTTCTTTGTTCAACTTTGGAAATTCATATGCTCCTAGGAATCTATCCATTTCTTCTATGTTTTCCATCTTCTTAGAGTACAAATTTTCGAAGTGTGTGTTTATTATCCTCTAGACTTTCACTGGATCCACTGTGGTGATTTCCCCCTTTTCATTCCTAATAGCATGGTTTGAGCCTTTTCCTTCCTTCATTTGATAAGGTTGGCTAAGAGTCTGCGAATTGTGTTTATCCTTTCAAAAACCAGCTCATCATTTTTTTGTATTGTTCTCTTAGTTTCCATTGTATTAATTTCTGCTCTGATCCTTATAATTTCCTCCCTAGATGAAAAAAAAAACACTGAGATTTCATTTCGCTCCACAAAGAATGGGTGCTATTGAGAAATTAACCAGCAACAAATGCCGACAAGGCTGCGGGAGAAAGGAACCTTTCTCCACTGTTGGTGGTAATGTAAATTGGTGCAACCACTGTGAAGATCATGTGGAGATTCCTCAAAAAACTAGGATTAGAGGTCCCATTTGACCCTGCTATTCCCTGCTAGGAATATTCATGAAAGAATTAAAAGAATCATCATAAAGATATATGTGCACCCAAGTTCATAGCAGTTTGTGATAATTAAATCTTGGAAACAACTCAAATACCCATCAACTGGAGACTGGATAAAGAAGATGTGGGGTTATTTTTTATAAAGTGGAGTATTACCGTAAAGAATGATAAGTTTGAGCCATTTATACTCAGATGGATATACATTGAGGGCATACACGTAAGTGAAATAAATAGGCCACAGATGTGTAAATGTTCTATCTTTTCCCTGGTATGAGAAACTGAAGATGTAAATGAGCTTCAGAATGTACAACAGATACTGTGAAACAGAAAATATTCAAAGGGAAAAGGGGAAGGGGAAGTAATGAGGGGAAAGAAAAAATATGATGTTAAAAAAAGGGAACAAAGCATATGTATGCGGGGAGAGGTTGTTGTAGGGTGGCTAGGGGAGTGGGAAAACAGGAATTAACTCGTGTCATATTCTGGCACAAATCCCCCCCAGGGGAACAAAAACAATCTTCGACACCCGGTGCACGCCTCGGGTTATCACACAGGGTCACAATGGAGCTTCTCTCTGCTACCTCTTTATATTTTTAAGATAACACTGCGGTGAACCTCATAGGCTACAAAACTATAATTAGAATTTTTAAATGAATCTGCGGCCATTCATACATTCTCAGTGTGGTGCAACTGCTTTTCTTATCTAATTCCAGCACATTTCTATCACTCCAAAGTAAAACTTACCCATTAATGTTTTCTCTCCACTTTGGTTTTTTTCTACCCCTTAGTAACAACCACTCTGTACTATTTCTCCTCTCCTTTCCCTTCTTAATCTATTCCTTTAGTAGGAGCTCTTACCAGGGCCTTTGTTGTCCATGAGTTCATCCTACGGCACTTCTCTGCTGCCACCGTCTACAACTTAATAGATGTGACGCCAGAGTGAGGGTCTCTGCTGTCACTAGGCTGCCGGTTCCCATCTCTCCTCCATGTCCTCCCCCAGGTCACCCTATCTCCTGGGCACTGCTGTGGTCCCAACATCTCTGCTGCCATGAATGATGCATGGCAAGAGTCCTACTGATATTGTATTTTCTGGGTTCATTAATAATCCTCAGCCACTGTGAGACTATGTCTGTCTACTTCCTTTTATATTTCCGTGTATCACATGGGAAAGAGGTTAAACTTGAAGACTCCTTGAATTTGTCAGTCAAAAGATGATTTTTTCATTAATCAAGGACTTCTTGTTAATCAATTTTAGCTAATTTTGTCCCTAATCACTATGATCAGAGAACATATTTGGGAGAGGGGCAATAGATCAGAAGTCAATTTTGATAGCAATTGGCCAATTACAATCAGAGTCAGCTCCCTTTCCTATTAACCAAATCATTTTTAGAAACACCCAAAGCCATTTTACCGCTGGTATCTTCAATTAATGTTATTCCTAGAAAGATCTTAATCCCTCTGTTAAATGTACTCTTGATAAAGCAATATATAATTATTTCCAGCTACATCAAAATGTATCTGGATACTGTGAAATTTTTAGTTTGAATTTAGAGTCAAATAGAACTCTAAATGTAAGCATAAAATTTCACATTGGAATAATAACAGAGATGATTTTATAATTTTTAATATTAATTGATTAAGAATATCAATAAATAGGAAAATGCAAAGAATAGGCATTAATAGAGACACTTCACACGCATATCTCTATGTGTGTAACAATTAGTCAAAGATACCATAATGTAAGACATTATGAACATTTTCAGATATTGATAGTTGCTCATAAGAAAAACCTCAAATGTACAGAAAATAAAAATGACTAAATCGTAATAACTAGCTGTTTTACGAATCAACCAGATTTCTTAAATGATTGTGCTCTTTTTTTTTCTGGTGGAATATATAATCTCCATTTCACTTCAGCTGGCAGGCCACATTATGTGAGAATTCTACTACAACACCTCTGAATATGCAAGCTAAAATAATCCTAAATCACTATGAAATGCACACTTGGTTCAAAAACAAAGGAAGAAAAATCTTTAAAAGTCAAATGAACAAGAATAAAGATAAAATTTGGGAGGTAAACAATGGCTCTTTCCCTTCTCCGTACTTAGTCTTGCTAGACAAGGGGCTTTTTTGCCGAGAAGTAAGTGCAGTTTAGGTGAAGAGGTGGAAGCTGAGAGCCTAGGTTTTCAAATGACATCATTAAGGACTGTATAAAAATAATGTATTCTTCAAAGGACTAGACGACAACATGGTCACTGATCTTCATCCTTGACAGTGAGTGGAAAAGTCTTCCTTTTCTGAGATTTCATAAGCAAAGGCTAATATGCATTGTTGGTGTTATAATTCCACTTCAGCTTTAACATTTACTTTGTAGTCAATCATAGATTTTCACAACACAACAAGATCGTTTTTTTGTTGTTTTTTTTTTTTTTGAGACAGGGTCTCACTATGTAGCTCAGGCAAGCCTCGAACTCAGCAATCCTCCTGCCTCTGCCTCCCGAGTGCTGGGATTACAGACATGAGCCACCACGCCCGGCACTGTGGTATGTGGTGCTGATCGCTGGTTGATTGTTGGCGGGTGTGATTCACCACGCCCAGCATTGTGTGTGGTTACGGGGATCAAACTCAGGATTTTGTGCTTGCAAGAGCACCGGAACCATTGAGCTAAATCTCCGGCCCAAGATCAAGTTTTTTTTTTGTTTTTTTGTTTTTGTCTTTTGAGACAGGGTCTCGCTTTGTAGTTCAGACTGGTCCTCAGCTTACTATGTAGCCGAGGCAAGCCTCGAACTCAGCAATCCTCCTGCTTCAGCCTCCCCAGTGCTGGGATTACAGGCGTGAGCCACCACGCTAGGCCCAAGAACAAGTTTTTATTAAAACCCCCAAAGGGCATAAGAATGCCCACAAAAGGCATAAGAAAGATGTGATATCTGATAAAATTGCAGTCACCAAAAATTTGAATTAAAATTATAGTCACCACTGCTGGATCTAACAGAAACATTTATCCAACCCTGCTTAGAGCAACACTCAAAAGTCAAGGGCCAGGGTGTGTGGAATGGCAAGATGCAGCTTCAACGTACGGACCAAGGATTTTGAAATCAGAAAATGTGAAAAATGAGCTATGAAGGAAATTCAGACTACCTTCAGGAAAATGCCAGAGACTGGAAGGTCTATAAACAAAAGAATTTTATTTCTCATATTTCTGGAGACTTTAAAGTCAGGTTCTGTGAGTACCCGGGTCAGGGTTAAAGTTGGCTGAGTTTTTGTTTCTTCCCATGGTAAAAATAAATGATCCAGAGACCTCTGTAGGGGTCTCTTCATAAGGAAACGAATCCCATTCATAAAGATTCTGCATTCATCACCTAATTATCTTTCAAAGGCCCTACTTTCTAATTCCATGGTTTTGGAGAGTAGAAGTTCTACATACTCATTTGGAGAGGATATGGACCCTGAGTTCATGGCAGACACTGTTTTTACTTCAGCCTGACATTATCTTCATTAACAATTTTGATATTTTAAAAGTTTCAGTCGTTTGGGTGGGAGGTTGATCCCCTTTGATTACATCAGTGACTGGGGTTTGAATGCAGCTCTATGGAGCCCTTCTGTGAACAGGGATGCATTTCAGTGAGAGCAGATGTATATTTCTTGTTTATAATGACAACTTCTACATTGACTTAGAGATGAGTACTGTACTTCTCATTCCTAATTTATTATTTCCCTAAAAAGGGAAAGGAGGTTAAACAGCTTTTGTTAAGGATTCCAAGTTCAAGAGCCAGCCCATCCCTTTGCTGATTAAGTTTGTCATACAGCAAAGACCCACAACACTGGGTCCAGTCTTGAGGTGTGCCTCTAAGTCCTCCAGTTCTCGCTAAAACATGTTTTGGTTTGTTTGTTTTTTGGGGTTTTTTTTTTTTTGAGACAGGGTCTTGCTTTGTAGTTCAGGCTGGCCCTGAGCTCACTATGTAGCCCACTCAAGCCTTGAACTCAGCAATCCTCCTGTCTCTGCCTCCCGAGTGCTGGGATTACAGGGGTGAACCACCAGGCCCGGCACTGTGGTATGTGGTATTGATTTTATTGATTGCTGTTGGGCGTTAGTCACCACGCCCAGCATTGTACGTGGTTACCGGGGATCAAACTCAGGACGTTGCACTTGCGAGGCAGGCACCGGAACCACTGAGCTAAATCTCCAACCCTAAAACATGTTTTCCTCTGTAAGAGGAAGAGAAGAAAAAGCCTCCCACCCACGTGACCAGTTTCAAGGATGCAACAATATTCTGGAAAACCAGGCCTGTGCCAAGCAACAATTCTCCCAGAAATATAACTCCCAAGTCTTGTGGTTTCTAGGCAGAAATTGAAAGTAAGAGCCCAGGTGAAAACAAATTTGAAGAATTACTGATGCATAAGTGATGCCGAGTAAATATTTGTTGAAAGTCAATGAGTAGGTGTGGTAACTTGATTCCAAAATTGCGGGTTTTAACTACCTTCAGTAATGCCTCATATTCTTTGTTTGGTTTGGTTTGGTGAGTCAAGGTCTTGCTATGCAATTCAGCCTGGCTTAGAACTCACTATGTAATGTAAACTAGCCTCAGCCTAGTGGTGATCCTCCTGCCTCATCCTCCCTGTCGCTAGAATTATAGGTGTGTATCACCATCCCCCATTCAGTAATGCCTATTTTAAAGAGACTTTTTTTTTTGAGACAGGGTCTCGCTTTGTAGTTCAGGCTAGCTCTGAGCTCACTATGTAGCCCAGGCAAGCCTCGAACTCAGCAATCCTCCTGCCTCTGCCTCCCGAGTGCTGGGATTACAAGCGTGAGCCACCACACCCGTCACTGTGGTATGTGGTATTGATGGCTGGTGGGCGTGAGTCTCCACGCCCAGCACTGTATGTGGTTACCGGGATCAAACTCAGGACCTTGCGCTTGCGAGGCAGGCGCCGGAACCACTGAGCTAACCCTCCAGCCCTAAAGAGACTATTTTTATGAAATTACCCAACAACATTCAAACAGTACTGTGCTTGTTTAAAGAATGAGATGACACGCCAAGTGTGTTATGAGTCCTAGTGTTTTCACTCCCTGGACATCAAATGAACCAATATTTGAATTTACAAACAACTGTGAAGCTGAGAGCAGAAGAAAGCAGCACAACACAGCTACCTTGGCTGCCTGTAGCGCCCCCTGCAGGTTTAATGACGTCAATGGTGCATTTAACCAGAAATATATGTATGAAAGAGAAAACGATTCAACTGACCAAACAGAAAAGACTTAGGAGAGAAAATGACAAATGTAGAAATAATATAGAAAGTTCTATTTGGTCTTCAAGTAAAAAGTAGAGAGTAGTCTTTAAAATGGAATTGTCAAAATCTGGCCTGCCTTTTGGTTTATTGTCAAATTTATTGAAAAATGTCTATACTCATTTATTTAGCTACTCTCCACAGCTTATTTTAAACAAAGTAGAGGAAGTTACACAGACTCACAAACATAAAGATGTTTATTATGTCCCATAACAAAAAAGTGTGTGTCAGTTCCTGCCTTTGATGAGTAAAAGTTAAGTTTAAGCACCTGTGACTGTAGCTTTTCCCACAGAGAAGCAAAGTAACTGATTCTTGAACCTCTGAGAATCTTCTTACAGAGTGAGGTGAAGAGGAGGTGGGGGTTGGGGCAGGCCTTGGGCTTTGGAGACAGACAGGCCTGACATGACACTGAACTTTGGTCTTGTATTTAACAGACTTGTATTTCTCAGTAAGCAACTCACTCTTTGTCTACAAAATGATATTACCAAAGGAAGATGGGAAGAAAACTGAGCTTCCCATATATACTTTCAAAAACTAATCAATAATATCAGCTTTACTATCCTTTTTTGTTAGTTTTGTTTTGAGACAGGGTCACACTTTGTAGTTTAGGCTGGCCCTGAGCTCACTCTGGAGCCCAGGCAAGCCTTGAACTCAGCAATCCTCCTGCCTCTGCCTCCCAAGTGTTGGGATGACAGGTGTGAGCCACCACGCCCGACATTATGGTGTGTAGTACTGATTGCTGGTGCATGTGAGTCACCACCCCTGCACTGTGATATGTGGTTTGGGGATCTAACTAGGGACCTTGCACTTGCAAGGCAGGCACTGGAACCATTGAGCTAAATTCCTGGCTCCCAGCTTTCCTATCTTAATTCTATATTCAGGGAAGCTAGCAACTTCCCTAGAATTGGTTTTATTAATTCATAATAATCCAAGCACCGAAGGAATTTTATCTTGTTCCTATTAGAACTTCTTCTATAGCTTCAAAACAATAGTGTGTTTAACGTGACAGTAGTTCACTCTAAAATTGTCCTTTTTGAAAGTTCCCAGCTAGAACACCAAGGATTTGAACTGAGAGACCTATTTAAAATTTTTGCACATTTATCTATAACAGTGATTGATAAGTACAAACACCTTTCAAAACCAGAGGTTCCTTTGGTTTTCACGGATGACCCTGTCACGTCACTGAATGAGCATCTCTGCACCGTGTGCCTGGATTCCGAGTTCCCTAAGTCTTGCTGACTTTCTGTTTCTGTGTAGGGAATCAGAATAATTTAGAGCTTCTGAAATCACATCAGTACACTCACCTGGCACTGAAAATCCACCCCAATGATTAGGTGTTAAAAGCTGGCTTAGGGTAGTGCCTAGAGGGCCCGCCTGCCCCTGCCAGCTCCCTGGTTCCCTGGGACATGAATGCTTTGTGGCTGGCCTTGTCCTGAGACACCTGGCGAGGATGCTTCTCCTCCTGTCTTCCACTGAGAACAAGCGCCCTTTTGGACTCTTCCAATTCTCAGATTATCTTTTTCCAAGTCTGTCCGAGAACAGAAAGTTACCCAGTAACTTCAAAAGTATGAAAAGTAAAAAACGAAACAAAACAAAACATGGGGCTAGAGGACTGAAGAGGTGAGCTGTGTGTCCTTATCAGAGGTTTCCAGTCTGTAAACTAATTCATCTGCAAATAGTGTCCTGTCTTCCGATGCAACTTCAATGTTGGAATGGCAGTGTCTTAAGGACTGAGGTTCAAAGTCAAAAGTTTTCTGCCCTAGTTGTTACAAATAATTAAGTAGGCCTCTTTTTTTTTTGTTGTTGTTCCCAGTCTGTTCATCCAATCGTATCCCAATATGCAAATAAACTATAGCCAGTGCAGATAAAAAGGAGCAAATAAAGCCAAGCGCTCTATCAGGATCAGATTGCTGAGCCTGTCACCTGTGTTCCAGGAGCCGAACCACAAATGTCCTCAGCACATCCTGCTGTACCTGCCCCACTCTCTGATTTGAAGATTCAGTATACTAAGGTCAGTACAAATATTGTGTCGCATCGCCTTGGGTTTCCTGCGGTACATGTATTTGAATGAAAAAAGGTTTATTTAACTAAACTGTGAAGAGCCCTTTGCAAATACAAAATTTTTAAATGCAGGTCTGAGTTTTCTGATCTAATCATTCCAATTTTAGTATATGTGCTGCCGAAGCAAGCACTTCTGATCTAATCATATGACAAATTCTAAATTTTATGAGGCAATATATACTCATTAACTTATTTCTTTGAATATTTTCAAATGAAGGAATTCCCTTCTGTGTGAAAGATTTTTTTTTTTTTAACCAGAATTCAGTGGACTTTAGTAAATGGCGCTTTATATTTAAGGAGGAAGTTAGCAGAGAGCCAGAAACGCCCTTTGGAGGACAGGATTAGGACCACATTGTGAAAAGTAAAAACACTAAGATCCTTTTTTAAGTTTAATTTAGAGGCTTTCAGACCGAGAAGGGCCACTGTTGTCACTGTTCCAAAGAAGGCTGCCAGCTCTTGGTTATTATGTCCAGTTTCCAGCTCAAATATCCTGTCCACTATTGTGTAAGTCCTCGGTCCTGAGTTAAGATTTCCAGGGTAGTTTTATTTTTCTTAGAAATGTACAAGTTAAAGTGTTGTCCTTAAGAAAGTTTATTGCAAGGATGAGTAGAAGTGCTTATTTGAGTTTTTGAAAAGCCTACGGAGAGCTTGGTTCCCAAGTTAAAATATAAGCATTAGATTTTTGAGATTTTTTTTTTGATTAGCTAGTAAAGGGGTTTCACTACCTCACCAAAACCTAGCCTCTGAGTTGGCAGAGGCCAGTGATGTGCCCAAATCTCCTAAACTGTTTTCAAAAAGGGAAAGGAAGGAATTATTTTAATATTATCTTTCTATAACCTTTAAGTTTTCTTGGAGAAGATTAGACAAAGATATTCCAGGGAGGAGCTACACAGCTATGTCTTAGATCAAGAAACTTTGTATCTCTCTCGCGTGAAAGGTCTACTAGGGCTCAGGTACCCTGGGAGGAGAGTTTCCCATGAAGGGCACATAACAGGGTGTCATCCACATACTGTGGGACCTTAGATAGGAGATTTGTCCGAATAAGTGAGAGCTGTCTCTGCACCCTTGGGACAACAGGATGCTGACACGAACTGAGTATCCTGATCAGAGGTGTCCTTAATGTACAATGAGACTGTGAGTCAGAATGGAAGAGTATGTAAACAAAAGTATCTTACAAATTTAAAACTGTAAACCATGCAATATCTTTAGGAATCTGAGATGAAAGAATGTACAGTTTAGGCAGCATAAAATGTAAAAACACTGTAGCCTCACTTACTTGTCAAAGATCTTGAAATAGTGTCCACCCTCCCCTGGGTTCTTAAATTCCCAAAGGATATTTTAAGGCTTAAGAACGCCTTATTCTTCAAAGTAATTGATTATAGGCTGTGATCCCTTATTTAGCCTTCCTTCACAGCAGAAACTGTCTTTGGTGAGAAAAATAAGTAGTGTCTGTTAAATGAATAAGTGTAGGTATAGCCTATTTTATTTTTTTCTGAACAGCCCAAACTCGGGTTAACCTCTGTCTCTGCTAGAGGAAGGCAGAGCCTTAAACTTGGGTGCATATAAACAGTGGCGTTCAGAAGAGGTAAGATAGTTTATCCTAGCAGAGGTGGGTGGGCTTGGGGCCCTAATTAGGTAGTCATGAAGAAATAGAAAGTTGTGCCAATTGTAGCCAATAAGGACTATGAAAAGTATCTGGTTATAGGTTTCCTGGTTACACCTTTAATGGTAATACTGACTGAGCTCCGGTATGAAGAAAAGCTCAATCTACCTCCCTCTTAGAATTAGAATTAGCTGGAGATCATGGACTGAGATGGCAGTGAGATTTATTGGAGTCTGAGGTGAATGTTCTGGGACCATTTAGTCTTGTTGAACCAACTGGTTTGACCCCAGATCTTTGTCTCTGGACAATTCGACTTTCATTTATCCCCAGTACACATGGTGCTTGTGCAGAAGCAGCTTCTTATCCCTTTGGGTTAAGAAGACTTTTATCACAGTTTTTATGGAAAAGTCTTGGTTTTCCACGGCCGTACAAAGCAGTTGAAATTCGCCTTCAGTGTTCTAGAAATCTGATGGGGCCTCGCACAGAGCAGCACTAACACAGCCCTTGTGATCTCACTCCTCTTTTTCCTTGGCCTAGGTCTTAGTTACTTTGCTCACAAAATACTTGATACCTAAATTTAAGGGAGGAAAATTTTATTTAGCTCACCGTTTATAGAATTTTCAATCCATAATGAGCTGGCTCCGAGGCAGGGTGGCTTGGCAAAAAGGCATCACAGACAAGAAACAGTTTATGACAAGCACAAGACACCAAAAGCAAGCAAACAGAGGACCACAGCTCTTCCCACCCCTTGGACCTTGTCCAAGCTACTTAGGGTAGGTAGCATTCACACCATTAATCCTAGTACCCTTAAGCCTAGTACTGCAGCCTGAATCAAACTCAGCATCACATATTCTAGATCTAGACACCTCTGAAGAAGCCCCACCTATTACTGTATAAGGCTTTGGGGAAATATCTACACACATGATGTACCAGCTTGGTCTTGAATATGAAAAACCTCAGCGGCTATCCAAGCCAAGCCACCTAGAGAACAAGTATCAGTACCAAATGCTTTTTTAGGAAAAATGTTCTCCATACATCTAGGGTGCATCCCATTCTAAATTATTGTTGAGGGTTATTTGTCCCTCTGCAGTGACATTGAGAGCAGCAGAAGTGCTAACCCCTTTAAGCATCTGAGACCCCATCTGCTATTATGAGGTGTGCTGCTCCCCAAATCCGTTGTAACATCAGGGCACCAGCTACCAAGTAAAAACAGAATGCAAAGCTCACTTACCTCCTGACTGTAATTACAGTTAGCAATAACCTATTATAAAGAGAGGAAGAGAAACAAAAAGAAAAAACACTTTACAATTAGTCTTACTACCTATTCATCTTAGAGAAACCTTCAAATGTGAAAAACTAACTCCACAGCAATCACAGGAAACCTAGCTGTCGACTCATGAAGTTCAAGAAGGAAATCACAGAAGAAGAGCATTTATTGGAAAGAAGAAAACAATACCTCCTGCCTGCGAGGGGTCCCGAGAGGGGTGTCTTGTGGATATTCTGGGTGAGGGGAACACGGAAACTTGCTTAGCTGTCCCTGCCACTCGTCACAGGTGGCCCCGTGCATCGAAAATGACCCTTTGGAACTCAGGCTCTTGAAAACCAGTTACTCCGGGCGTACAATTGAAAGGAAACCGACTTCAAAAGACAGCCGGTTACTGGGTGTGTTTAAGTTTTTTCCAAACTTTGTCCTGAACGTCGGGAGGGGTGTATTCTCCTCCCCTGAAGAACTCCTTTCCCGTCCGAATCCTCCCGCCGGTTCTCGTTTTAGTTCTTACCACTCCAGCTGCAACTTGTTGCTGCTACATCAGGTCCTTTCTCTTGCTGGCTGTTTAGTTACAAAAGTGTCTGTTTTCTAAGGTTGGTAAAATATTAAATGAATTTAATGGAATAAGTCCTCACTTCATACAGGCCTGGCACACCAGAAGTGGATGGTTCACACTGGCTATCCCAGTCCCAAATATTTTCCTTCCTCCTTTCCAGTTTTTCCAGAATTTTCTCTTCCCACCTTTCCTGGACTTGTTTCCCACAAAAGCTATCCCCACCTCACCTCTCCTCCCAGCGTCTCGCCCGACCCAGGCTGCACTGGAGCAAGGTTCCAAGGGTTTATCCAGGATTTCCAGGATCAAAAATGCTTCATACAGAATTTGTTAATTTTGGTTTCCATCTTCTTTTCACAGTACTATTTCTACTTTAGGGGGGAAAAAAGACAAACGGGAGCTTCAAGACATAAGTCCCCAAAAGATTAATGTGATTATTAAACTTAACTCATTAAATAATAGTCTGCTCGTGCTAGGGAAAAAAAATCCCTCAGCTCATGACATTTTACACACACATATACACAGAGAAAGTAGTTACTACTAGGATTCACAGGTTTACTATGCCAGAGACTGCTTAACTTCTTTATAATGATTCCCTGAGTCCGCCACAGCAGCTTATGAGGAGGTTAACATTTCCTTTTCACATGTGAGGAAACTGGGAAACAAAGAGACTACTACATCACTTTCCCAGAGTTACACAGTCAGAAACAAAGCTGGACTTTGAATGCTGGGAAACAGAGCCTTTGCGACAAGGAATAATTTAACTGATGTCAACTCCATTATTTTTCCTCAGGAAATTTCTAGGTTTGGTTCATTTTTATTCAGCTTTCATTCTCCTATTTGTCATTATTGGACCAAACATGACCAGGAGCATCTCCAGCTCTGGTTGGTGACTCCCAGGTCAACAGAAAGACGTTCACCACCAATTCAGGAAACAGAGGAGAATGAATAGGGGAGGCCAGGAGGAAGCAGATGTTCTGCTTTAGGGAGACGTGAGGAAGAGAATTTGACCCCAAAGTGAAAAATTTCTATGTGAACTATATTTCTTCAATTCCTGCAGATTAAATTTTGGTTCAAGTAAGCCATTGTCTTCCTATTTGTTGGGGAATTCTATTTTTAAAATATTGTTTCCAATAGCAAATATTCAAAGGGTAATGGGGCTTAAGGGTAAATAATGAAGAAAGAAAAAAATTGATGTTAAAAAAAAGGAAACAACGCTTGTGTATATAGGGGTGAGGGAGGTAAAGTGGGAGGGGAGGGGGAAAAATGAGAATTAAGTTGTGTCATATACTGGTACAATGTCTCAATGTGGAGTGTAATTGTGATGTGTATATATGATGTACCAATAAAATGTTAAAAAAATATTTTTCCATAGAACAAAGATATTAATCTTAAAATACTATGTGCCAGGCATAAGTGGAAATGTTGGCTTTTTCCCCTTCATCTTTCTTTCTTTTTAAATTTTTATAGTAAATAAATTCAGGCCACATGAATTTTCAAATATCCACACTTTATTTCTCCCATTTTCCACTTTCCTTTATTTAGAAAAGTTTTTGAGTGATTGCTCTGTGTTAGGCATTGTGACACATGAATGCTAATTAGTCTGGTCTCCCAGAGATTCTTTTCCTGGAAGATCTGTGCAGCAGAGCACAAGCCAGTAAAGGAATATTTTCATCTCAAATTATGCTAAGTGCTAAAAGGAAGAAAAGAGAGCAGAGAAAATATAACAGGAAGAGCTCACTTTTGATGAAGTTGTTAGGAAGAACCTGTTAAGTAAAGGGCATCTGAGGGAAGCCTGTGGGGTACAGAGAATTAGGGGGCCAGGCGGATGAGAGAAAAGTGAAGATTCAGGGTAACAGATTGTGCAGGACCTCGCAGATAGGACCTAGGATGTAGCTCAGTGGCGCCGTGCCTCCCTAGCAAGGTCAAGGTCCTGAGTTTGATCCCCAGTACCAAATTGCAGATAATGGATTGTTGGTTTTGAAGAACTGTCTAAAGGTTGATAACAGAAGAGGAAAAGTATGTGTGACAGGAATGTAGAGATGCATTCGGGGGTTGTGTTAGCTCATGAAGTTTATTTGAGCAAACCACTTGGGGCGCTTACAACAGGACAGGACTTGTGTCCCCGACAAAACTGATCAGAGTGTGGCATGACTTTCATTTGAGAGTTGTTTCTTTTTTAACTTCTGACTACAGCAACATTTGAGGCTCGGAAGCAGTTAAACAAGTAATGGAATTTTTACGAGGGCAGTAGTTTAACAAGATAAAACTACCTTCAATTTCCAGTTCTTCTACCTGAATAATAATGTTACCCTGGCCAAGTTCCTAATCTCCTTTGGCATCAGTTCCTTATCTGTGAGTTGAGAATAACAATGACTGCCTTGGAAAATCATTGTGAGAATTAAGTCAAATAAATTATGAAAAGTGCCCAGAACTTGGTAACTAGTTGAACTCTACTTCCTATTATGAGTCCTGAGATCCTGAAGTTATTCAGGTCCCAATGGTAGTAGCCTCCATGCTTGCATCATTTGCTACAGTTCAAAACTGATTCCATTTATTTGTCTCCTTTGAGGTTCATGTTAACCTATGCAAAGGAGCAGGAAAATACATGACTAGGTCCCATACTACAGCTAAAGCTGCTCAAGTATACTAAGTTCCATTGTGTTATTTTTCTAATCTGTTACTTTGTCTAATGTATAGATTAGATGTTCCTCAGAGTAGAGACAAAAACAGTCTAAACAGTGGTCAGTACTACCTACCCGTGAGGACAGGCATCTTGTGAGGTTTTGCAATACTTCCCCTGCAGTAAGGGCATGCTGCTGTAGTCTCTTTGGCTAGTTTCATGACACTACTCTATGTTAAGTGTTTTTGTGTGTGTTTATGAATGTACCCAGAGTCCACACAACTCAGCTGCATTGCCTGGAAGGGACATAAAGTGATACTAATATTTGATTTTTCTGATACTTTATATCTACCTGATTTATTATCATATTAGAGTCATTAAAAAGAATTTGTCCCTCGGAAATGTGTACAAATATCACAGCTCTCAAAGCCTTCCCTGGACTGATAACTGACACCGTAATAACTTCAGACTATTTCCCCTGAACTTCCAATATTTTTATAAGCGAAGAAATACAAATAAACAACGGAACGATGCTCTATATCTGCTATGTTCTCTAGAAGGAAAAGGAATTACATGTGGACAACTGTAGTGTTGGATCGTAATACTGTTAAATAAGAAATCAGCACGGAAGCTCTTAGTCTTGCACAGTTTAATTCCCCAGTACACAGCCTACCCATGATACAGAGAAGTGGGGGACAGGGACTGCAGACACCCTAAGGACATGGTGACAGCATGGCTCAAAGCCAGTGCGGAATCTTCTTTTTCCCTGGCTGAAATGAAAAGGCTAAAGGACATTTTAAATAAAGAGGTGAGAGTATTCACTCATACTACTGAACTCAGACTACAATAAAACAAAAATGAAAGGAAAGCCGGGCGTGGTGGCTCACGCCTGTCATCCCAGCACTCGGGAGGCGGAGACAGGATTGCTGAGTTCGAGGCTTGCCTGGGCTCCATAGTGAGCTCAGGGCCAGCCTGAACTACAAAGCGAGACCCTGTCTCAAAAAAAAAAAAAAAAAAAAAGAAAGGAAAATTTGGTTTCAGTCATCCTCTCACTTTTGTTTGTGCTACTCTGACTATAGTTAAATTTTTTTCCTTTCCTCTGTTATTACCTCTGTAATTTTTCCTTGCCAACTTCTTCTTTAAAAAATGGAAATGTTTTCTTCTTGACATTTTGCTTCAGTGCCTCAAGGTTTGAGCTTGAAGCTGCTGCCGGAGCTCTAGCTTTGGCTCTTATGCGCTCAACACCTCATCGAACTGTGTTCTGCATCCCCTTCATTGTTCATTCATCCTTGCCTTTCATCTGTTTCTTTCCCCCTCTTGTCCTTTCCCCCCTTCTTGTGGTACTCTTTCAGGCTCCTCAGGTTGAGAGAAGAGTTACAACACACATGATTCCCCGCATGTTTACGTGAATACTCGTCACTCCCTCCATGTCAACATGGCTTTCAGGGTTAGAAATCTACACAGAAAAGTTACATAGGGACTCTGACGATCCTTCCTCTCCTTTGTAGTATTTCAAAATAAATCCTTTGTGCACTGAATATGGAACCTGTTCAAAGCTGTCTGACACCAAGAAACTATTATTTTCCCTTAAAAGACCATAGAGCTGCTTGCCCACTGGGCTGTAGAGTAGTCCTGAAGGGGTAAGGTGAACTTAAAGGACTTTGTTAAAGGGAATTAGGCTCCGAGCAGGCCCAGATCTCTTACTAGCAGATAAGGTTAATAGGTCTTTCTTTTGCCCATGGTAAAATATGACTTGATCTAAGGCAGGCACATTCAGAAGAGATTGCTGTGTATGTATGTATGTATGTATGCATGCATGTATGTATGTATGTATATATATATATATATATATATATATATATATATATGGCTTTATACAAAACATATTAAGATGTAAAACTATTACTCTGAAAAGGCAACATTTTCAAAAATATAACCTGGACATTCAACTGTATCCAGGAAATGGATAGTTGATTATCAAAGATAATACAAAGCATGTCTTTAAATCTAACATATCCAAAACTAAAAGACTGGAAATCAGTTTGTAAATTGTCTTGACAGTCCCATTGTTTCTCCCAATAAAATAGAATTCTTGAATTCCAAGAGGATCCATAGACATCCATAATTTCTAATCAATACCGTGAAGTTAAAGTTGATGTTTACTGTATATATACAATACTCTAACTACCCTGAGTAAAAAGTTCATAATTAAAATATCTAAACATAATGGTTAAGTAGGATCAAAGGATATTTAGCTTTTATAACATCATTTCATTCCTTTTGCACTAGATGTTGTAAAGGCAAACAGGAAACAGAAAATCAAGTTGTTGCCATGATAAATCATTTCAGCAGACCTAAGAGATTTCATAACTATCATAACAAACATTCATAAGCCTAGACTACTCCACATAGCCATTTAAAATAAATACAGCATGGTGATTATTCAAATACATATGGTTGTACAGTTAGCCAGAAAGCAACTGACCAAACTAAGAGAATCAAAATATTTAAAAGGTAATTAATGAAGTTCCTAACTTCTCCATAGCTCAGGGGCAGAAAATATTGAGGGAACTCCTGGCCTTTATGACTACTTCAGCAATCATCATCAATACAGAGTCCTGTCTTCTTCCTGAAAGGTTTGCTTGTGGGGAAAGGAAAGTGGTTCCAAACTAAGTGAACAGTACTGCCCACTGCCCCAAAGGCTTCTGGTCTCATTCTTGGCTCACTAGGCACTGGGTTAATTTCATAACTCTGGTTTCTCTTCTTGAACTTTTGGCACTTTAAAATCAGTATTCCTAAAGCATCAATTTAATGCAGAATATATTTCAAGCTCTTACTTAGAGGATCAAGGTTCACAAAAAACCAACTTCATTTTCATTGTCAGGCCCTTCTCTGTGACTTGACTCAAGGAGAATTCTCAGTTTGGGGTGGGCTCTTTACCAAGTTGCAAATATCTCAAGATCGCTCCTCCTCTTTGCACATTTTCTTTTCTCCACCAATTCCGTCTCATCCCACCCTTCAGAATGCGTTGTCAGCCCGTCTCCTTGTCTCCCGCAAGTCTCACTGTCCAAGTACGGACGCACACGCCACGTTAGCTCTTTGATTCTGCAGTCTCACCTCACTGGCTCATCTCCATACCGATATGAGCTCCTCTTGGATCAGTGATGGTCAACATACAACACGCATGTTATTTTTCTTTTAAGACCAAAGATGTTAGTGTATCAGTTGTTGTTGTTGTTGTTTTTCTGAACTAAAGCCTCAGTCTTCAGATAGTTGCAGTGTTGGAACTGGGAGAGATGTAGTGGGTTTGGGGTCGCAGTTTGGGCACTCATCCCTGGATGGTTCGTCATTGCTATCTCCTGCACTGCTGAAGGCAGCGCTGTAACTGACTCGCCTCACATTTCCCCACTGGATCTTGTGAAATACACCTCTGATATTTGCTCATTATTTGACAATAACTTTCCTGATTTAAACAGAAGGTGACCATTCAGGATCATGGAAATACAAACACAAGTTCAAACAGTGCTTGGATCCACCAGGTTTTCCTGTGTGAAAGGTTAGAAGTGTACAATGCCAGAGCCAGAGGGTTAGCTCAGTGGTTCCAGCGCCTGCCTCGCAAGCGCAAGGTCCTGAGTTCGATCCCTGGAAACCACATACAATGCTGGGCGTGGAGACACGCCCACCAACAATCAACACCGCATACCACAATGCCGGGCGAGGTGGCTCACGCCTGTCATCCCAGCACTCGAGAGGCAGAGACAGGAGGATTGTTGAGTTCGCGGTGGCTTGCCTGGGCACCATAGTGAGCTCAGGGCCAGCCTGAACTACAAAGCGAGACCCTGTCTCAAAAAAAAAAAAAAAAAAAAAGTCAGTTACAGCAAAACATTTGTAGTTAGGAAAAATCTTTAACCATCGTATGATGCCTCCATTTAAATTCAAAAAAAATTTCAAAGTGTCCCGTTTAAAAGTTTCTTATCCCTGTCTGCAGATCTTCATAAACAATGAATGGCATAATTCAGTGAGTGGCAAGAAGTTCCCTGTCTTCAATCCTGCCACCGAGGAGAAAATCTGTGATGTCGAAGAAGGAGACCAGGTGAGGTACTGAATTCTAGTTATGTCACGTGACTCTGATTCTCCCCATTCCAAGCTCCCAAACTCCACTGAAAATTTACAAAATGCTTTAATACATGGCCCCTGGGCCTGTCTTGGCTCAGTCATCGTGTAATGATGGTGACCATTATGGTCAAGATATTGTAATTATTTCTTTTCATAGAGTTTTCCCTGTTGTTCAGTTGAATGATGTTGAATAGCTTTATTACACAAACAAATTCTGTAATAAAGAATTAATCATAGGTTTGAAATGGGAAAGAAATCCTGTATTTGTATAAAACCATTGTTTTTAACTTGCTAGATGAAATTTTAAAAGTTAATACATGACTTTTAGATAATCTAATTATTTTAAATAATACTCTGCAAAGTTATTTTATTAAAAACCATTAAGTGAATGCATACCTTTAAAATAACATCTTGAGTAACTAGTAAAAAGCATAGTTACATTCTAGCCAAATTATCTGAAGGCAGTTTTTATTTCTAAGTGCTGTATTGATTTAATATTTAAAAAGATACTAATTTTTGCTGTATTTGTAAATGATGATAAAATAGCAGAAAAGTAAGCCTGAATACTTTACTCGAGATTGTATTGTTAGTAAGATCTTTAAAAGTGCCAGGCACAGAAAGCCACGGTCATTACGGGGCTTTATACTTCTTTCAAACTTTCTCAAGTCTTCCCAGATAGAATAGCTTTTGTTCTGTGCCATAGAGAACATTGATTTTGTCTATAACTCTTGTGTTACAAGTGTATGGGTACTGGATCTTGTAATTTACCTAGTCATAGCAAACCTAATATTCTGAAACTGACTCTTGAAATAATGAGCCAAACGCCTTACAGATTTAATGTCTGAGTAGAATGGAACTAATCATGGGTTTGCAGTGATATCATGAAGAAAGGAGGAAAGGCAGGAACAAACAGAGCTTATAGAGCAAAGCACAGAGGTAGGTGGAAACCATTTTCGCTTCAGTGGTTCTTTTAGGCTGAAGGGACTAATCCTGCAAATTGCTTCTACAGAATGACTTAACAAATAATTACTAGGGATAAAAGTAAACATCCATTAAAGTAAATGTTTATGACAAGTGTAAAAGCAAAACTTCACCTGATAACTATTTTTGTCATCTCTGAATAAATTTAATATGCAAATGTCTGATCTGAAGAGTTCAGTCTTTATCAGGGCCGAGCAAGATTCAAATTATCGAAATGCTCAGCTTGTAGGTCTCACTTAAAACAAACAAACAAAAAAATACTTAAATGCTGTAGGCAGAGATATTACTGCTGGTAGCAAACCTGCATTGATGTGCCAAATTGTTTTCTGGTTAACTTAAAAACATTGTGTCTCTGAAAATGCCAGTCCTGGAATAACACTGCTAGCTCTAGAAAATAACGGGGGGTGGGGACGAAAAAGAAACAAGCAAACAGTCAATGATAGATAGCAACGTTTTATGCCTAATAGCTTTGGATACTATAAAAGCTTTGTTATACAATGGAGTCAGTCAAAATGTCATTTGTGATAGAAATGTCTATATAAGTTATGCAAAGGTAATATAGTGGTTTAAAAGATAGCTAACCAAATTAGGAAACATTTATAAGCTGCCTACTGTAGGCCCAGAATAAAAGAAATGTAGCTTACAATACAGATAGGACTAAATATTCATTACAAAGAAGATACTATTAGAATAACTCTGCAGAGCTGTAAGAACTAGATTTGAGTCAGACATGGGGTCAGACTTGGGTTCTTCTCTGCTGGACTCATGTTCACGGTGTCTACTAACCTGCGAAGCAAAGCCCATGAAATCCATAGCACTAAGTTGGGGCTGTAAAAATCATCTCCCAGTGCCTCAAGCGTAGGAGGCTCTTAGTAAATACCTATTCTCAAGCTGGATTAGTACAGTGAGGATTTAACAATATTAGAGTAATATTTGAGGCCTAAAAATGTGTAGAATTTTGAAAACAAAGGACTGTGTGAGTACAACATTTTGGCAAGGAGAATCACAGGGGTGATAAGGAACTGGGTCAGAGGCGTCGTGAGAAAGTGAACACCAAGGATCACTGAACTTTGAAAACCAAGCCTTGGAGTGTGACCTTGGGATTGTAGTTTTAAAAAAAGTCACAAACATTGAAAAAGAAAGTGATAAGATAAAATTACATGAAAAAGATTAGTCTAGTGTCAATAGGTAATATAAGAAAATCAGGTTGTCAGCAATATAAAACAATAAAAGCCTGCAACAGTGGCGATATTATTAAAAGTATATTACAAAATAGCAAAATCACTGAGAGTTACATTATTCCAATGTAACTTTGACTTCTAGGATTATAAAATCAAGTGTAACTCCAAAAATATTTAACATAATGTCTCTCACAAAGAAAATATATGTTAAAGGCTGCCTATTTAATCTTTACCACAACTTCCTTGAATTTACAGATGAAAAAAACAGAGTTAAAAACTGTGGCACAGGGCCGGATATTTAGCTCAGTGGTTCCGGCGCCTGCCTCGCAAGTGCAAGGTCCTGGGTTCGATCCCGGTAACCACATAGAATGCTGGGCGTGGTGACTCACGCCCACCAGCAATCAACACCACATACCATAGTGCCGGGCGTGGTGGCTCACGTCTGTATCCCAGCACTCGGGAGGCAGAGGCAGGAGGACTGCTGAGTTTGAGGCTTGCCTGGGCTATATAAGTGAGCTCAGGGCCAGCCTGAACTACAAAGCGAGACCCTATCTCAAAAAAAAAAAAATTGTTTTTTTTAAATTGTGGCACAAACTTTCACTTTAGAGTAGATGCTCTGTGTTCACAAATTCCTGTTCAGCCAATTCAACTGACCATAGTGATGTTGTATCAGACATGAACTATTAAATTAAGCCTCCCCAGCAGGTGTCTATGATGATGTGCACAAATATTTTTTATCAGTATTCTTAAAACAATATAGCACAAAGTTACTTGCATAGCATTTATATTACAATGGGTAGTATAAGGAATGCAGAGATCATGTAAAGTATATGTGAAAATACATGGTTATATGAAAATAATAAACTTTATCATCTGTGGATTTAGGCTATCTGTAAGATGGTCCATGAAACTCATTCTGCTTAGATATTGAGGGATATTTATTATTCATCGTGTATAAGATAGCGGGGTCGTGATTGGCTGAATGCTCCTCTCATTTACATAGTTTGAAAGGGCATTTTCTTCAGTACTCTAGCAGACTGATGAGACAGATACTATAGGCTAGAGTGTGCATGAAATCTTCATACAGATGGATGGATGGATGGATGGATGGATGGATGGATGGATGGATGGATGGGTCAATATGAGTGGCTGTATGCTTCAAAAATTACCTGACTACTGCAGAGGAATTTGAATATAATTCTGGGTTATTTTATTCCAAACCTACAAGTTTGGAACTACCATTACTCTATTACCTCTCCTATAAAATTAAAGATCAGTTGAAGAGAAAGGGAGACATAATTCACAAGGCACAAGCACAAGAATATCTTTATTTTTAGCAGGGTTCTCTAAGGATGTGTTTTTCATATGGAAAAGTAATTTGTCTTGAAGCCAGTTCCTCCTTATCCCTTTGGGGGATCCAGACACCTCTGATAGCCCTTATTTGGTGAAAACCAGTAGCGCAACAATGAGCAGAAGGACTGAAGTGAAAACTATGTCACACATATCTGTTTAAACGCAGAGCTGCACCTATTTTAGACGTCAAGCTGTAGTCAGATCATGCTGGCGAGCTCCAATTCTTAGGGCTTGCTTTGCTTTTTTCCAAAACAGTGCTTTCTGAAATTAATTGGAAAAGTGAAGAGCTTATGGCAAAAGCAGTGTCCAAACATAAACGGTATGATTAATTGAAGCCTCAAAATATATACTGTATATGTCTTTCACAGGATGGCAAGCAATAAAGCCACATATTTTACTGTATATATTCATCATTCTCCTGTTTTATAGTGAGACACACTAACGTGATGAATTACTGTGAAAGAATATTTGCTTAGAGCTGATGTCACTTAATTAGACCAGATTATACTTCTAAAAATATCTCTTATTCCAAATTATCTTAGTTTGCTTATAAATACAGATGATCCGGAACTTACAAAAATTCAGCTTCCAGTTTTTAACTTTAGTAAGATTCAAATCCAATACGCATTCAGGGAAACCATACTTGGAATTTTAAATTTTGATATTTTCCCTAAGCTCACAGTAATACACAGAATAATATGCTCTTTCAACACAGAGCAGCCACAGCAAACCAGAGCTTCCAGGGAGCTGCACCATCTATTTGTATATCACCAATCCTACGCCACATTAGACAAACTCGGTGAGATACTCAACAGTGTACTATAAAATAATCTTTAAGCATTCTTATTAGACTAGGCGAGGCTAAACCATGACATTGATTAGATCAGGTGTATTAAACATATTTTTGATTTGTAGTATTTTCAACCATGTTTTTATAAGGTGCCACCCTATCAAGAAATCGAGGAGCACTTGAATGAAAATATTTTTATTTATCTGCACTTTAATTTTCAGACTTATAAGTTCAAAGCTTCTTAACTGCATGCCGTCTAAGGTGGGGACATGTCAATTTGAGATCTGTAACTCTCCAACAGGGAGGCTTCATCATTAAATGACATCTCAATTGTGAGTTACTTAAAAAGAGTCATTTCCTCCTGCCCATCTTAATTCTTAAAGAGAATAACCTCTTCTGCAAAAAGCTCCAACCTATTGGTCGACCTAATTTGTGTGGTTCCGCACTGCATTCAGTCTCAGGCAGTAAAAGGGATGTGAGAGGATATTGGAATTTAATGTATTTGCAATTGCTTTGTGAGTAACAAACATATGAAGCAGTAATATAAGAATGGTAGAATTTGTTGTAGGTATATTTTTTAGGACATGAGAAGAGGTCTGGAAAAGGACCTATAAGGTAATGGAATAACCGAGGGAGATTAATAAAGAATTAGAGGAGTGCACTTGGCTTAGTAAAAGAACAGAGAAAATCATGAGGGTGAACAACGTGTGGTTTTTCTGTAAAATGGAGTATTACTCTGCCTTCAGGAATGATAAGTTTAAGTCATTTATACTCAAATGGATGTACCTTCAGGACACACTCATAAGTGAAATAAATAGGTCACAGATGTGTAAATATCGTATCTGTTCTCTGGTGTGGTAGAGGGGTGAATAATGAGGGGCAAAGGAAAAATGTGATGGTAATTTAAAAAGGAAACAAAACTTACATATTTAGGGGGTGCAGAGTTGTGGGGTGATTAGGAGAATGGGAAAAAAAGAGAATTAAATTGTGTCATATACTGGTACAAATCCCCAGTATTGAGTGTGATCATGATATGATGTGTATATACAATGTACCAATAAAGATAAAAAAAATTTTTTTAAATCATGAGGGAAGGCAACTTGAGTGCGGCAGGGAGGCAAACTCTGAAAGGAGTAGAAAGTATGGGTAAGAGCAAGTGATCCATTGTTACATGACCTCCATTCAAACTCAGTTCACCCACTTTTGACTCCTGATCTTCAACAAATCTCTTTCCCTCTGCTTCTTCACCTGTTAAATGGAGAACATATTGGTCCCGTGAGACTGCTGAGCCTCAAATCAATTAACATATGTAAAGTTATTGAGACATTACTGAAAATACAGTAAACACTCAAAAATCTTATAACATTTACATTCGAGGAAATCAAGCAGATGTTGGGCCTGAGGAGCTCAACATTCTAAAAAACATCAGCAGGTGTCAGACCAACCCACCAGTAGCTGAGTGTGTAAAACGGGCTAGACTTGGAGCTAACAGAGATGCAGCATCTGTTTAGAGTCATGACAGTCTGTTTTAAAGGATTATCGCCATTGGATCTTCTCTGTCCATATGTTGAGCGCATTGGCTTGAATTGAATCTCCTCTGACCTGTAGGCCGATGTGGACAAAGCAGTGCAGGCCGCACGCCAGGCCTTTCAGCTTGGCTCTCCATGGCGCACTATGGACGCTTCGGAGAGGGGCCGCCTCCTGCACAAGCTGGCTGACTTAATTGAAAGAGATCAACTGCTGCTGGCAGTGAGTATAACGGAACCAGATGCACGGGGGGGGGGGGTCTCCAAAGCAGGCACTGTTTGAATTGGCGACTTGATTGGCTCTAGTGAGCACTACATGCACACTATTGAAAAAGACTTCGTTGCCGCCCAACCTGTAGGACTGTTAGCCCTGTGGGTTGTTCTCAAGTTCTGTTCACTAGTTCTGGGTGATAGTAGCTTCTTCTCCCATAACTGATTCTATAGGATGAGCTTTGGAAATTCCTGTTAAGCCAGATGACAGAAATTTCTTTCTTTATTGTGGAATTTTAACAAGCCTTTAACACGGTAGCGTGCAGAGCCTTCAACAAGGTAACATACAGTAGGAGTCTTCTAGAATATTGCAGTAGGTTTCTCAAACTTACTTGAGGGCCGGAGATTTAGCTCAGTGGTTCCAGCGCTTGCCTCACAAGCGCAAGGTCCTGAGTTCGATCCCGGTAACCACATACAATGCTGGGCATGATGACTCACGCCCACCAGCAATCAATACCACATACCACAGTGCCGGGCGTGGTGGCTCATGCCTGTCATCCCAGCACTCAGGAGGCAGAGGCAGGAGGATTGCTGAGTTCATGGCGGCTTGCCTGGGCACCATAGTGAGCTCAGGGCCAGCCTGAACTACAAAGTGAGAACCTGTCTCAAAAAAAAAAAAAAAAACTTACTTGACTGTGAACCCTTACTGGAATTTTTACTTGACTTTGTTGAAGGTATCTGAAATATTTTTTTTTAAATCTGATTTCTTCTCAGTTCCCTAACTGAAAATTCTGCTGAAGAAATTTCACAGATGAATGACTCAGATGTTTTGCTCATGAAAATAGATTGGTTATATTCAGGTGGAATCCAAAAAATTCAAAATAAATTTTTTGACACAGGGTCTTCTTGCCCTTCAACTCACGATCTAGGGCCTCAAATTTGTGTTGATCCTCTTGCCTCGGTCCCTAAAGTGCTAAAAATGATTATTAAAACATCATAGAATATCACTAACACTGACTTGTCTCCAGGATGAAATCTTGTTATAATTCTGATATGATCGAGAGACTCCATATTGCTATCACCAGAGGGACACATCAAACTGTGACCAATTCCTCGAATATCAGTTAGCAGAGAACTCTCAGGATGAAACAGAAAGAACACTCAGATTTAGCAACTAGAATTTCCTACCCATTTTAGCTAGATCGTGCAACATGACCATAGATACATGTTATTTTAACTCTGAGACTCTCTTTTTTAAAGAGAAAATTAATCAACATAATTTAAGGGTTTTATATGGCCAAATTCTCTAGTCTGTACTCGATATCTTGACCACATATAATTTAATCTAAAACTTTTGGGCAATTTTAAACTTGGAACTTGATCTGTTTTTCAGACAATGGAGGCAACAAATGCTGGAAAACTGTTTGCCAGCACATATCTGATGGAAATAGGAAGCTGTGTAAAAGGGTTACGCTACTGTGCAGGGTGGGCTGACAAGATCCAGGGCCGCACCATACCTGCCGGTAAGGAGCTTTGGGAAACCCCTGTGTGGGGTCAGGTATATGGGAATCACTAAGAGCTGCATGATTTCAAACTTGCCCTCTTGAAGAAGCCAGCCCCAAAAAAGCAAAATTATTTTCCCTGATGTTAAGCCAACACAGTTCTTGGAAATTCTATCAAGATCCAATGAATGGTCTTTAAGTTGTTTCAAGGTGATCAGGCAAGAGATAGCACCATGGATAGTTTATAAACTGTTAGCGTAGGAATATCCTCACAGTTACAGTTACTGATTTAAAGCAGCTACCTAAGGGCCAAAACTTTTCAGAGCTGGCCTCTGACATTAATTATTTGGGTTTCGTTCCTGTAGTGACATTTAAACCCTTCCCGTAATGTAATTATTTAAGCCTCTCTGTGTGCCCCAAATCTGTGCCTGATCGGACTCAGTGCACTCAGACCAGGATAATTAAACACACTAATTCTCACTGGTTTCTTTCAAATAGCTTCAAAACGGCATGAGGTTATGTTTATAAATTGAGATAAACATTTGTGCATATAATTGTACATGTATGTGTTATTTCTGTGATATATGCATATAACAAAATAGAAATATGAAAACAACTTCATATGAAAAAGCCTCAATTGGGGAAATAGTAAGGGTAAAATTAAACTCATAGAAATGTGTTAACTTTAGAAATAAGACACCCTTCCAGGACTGGCCCTAATGTGCTTTTCTAATCTAACTGGAGCATCTGGTAGGGTACAAGGGATAGGAAGTTAAACGAGGAGAATAAACCACGGTGGTACCAAGAAATGTGGCTGTTTTAGCGACGGTCCTTGCCCTCACAGCACAAGGGAAAAGCCACTGACAGTACATGTGGACCTTGAGAAAGGCAGGCCACTCTGTGACAGTCAGGTTGTTGCTGTGGGGAGTGAAATGAACCTAAATATGAAGCGTAATGATACTCTCAGGATGTCCACGTTATGCAATTAGCAGAGCTTGCTTTCTGTGTAGCGAACAAAGAAAAATAATATTTTAGAGCAAATCTATAGAGAGGCTTAGACCTCCTAGAAAGATACTCTTAATTTTAGTATATTCAAATTACATTATTTTCAAAGAGTGTAAGTTACTGGTAATTTAAATACATTACCATTACTGTTGCAAATACACTTGAACACGGTTCTGCTTTTAGCTAGACAGCACCTTACCTCCTCTCTCTCTTCCTGTGAAACTGAGAACAACAATAACACGGAAAATGTCTCTCCTTGTTGAGGAAGAGCAGAATTAATTACCTTTCAGATACTTCCTAATTTTGCATCTTTCCGTTTATTTAACTCAGTTTTATGATTTCTATTACCCCAAATTACTATTTGGGCCTCCAATTTCTGTTTTATACCCTAAGATAAGCCTTCTTTTTCATTTTGCCATTACCGTTTTCCCCTTCCTCTCCCATCCATTTCAAAGCTCTATCCTGCAAATAAATGTCAAGTACATCTGTTCTCCATCGTGTGGGCTGTGTGCTTCCTTTTCCAGACGGAAACGTCTTCAGTTTCACAAGACGCGAACCCATTGGAGTATGCGGTCAAATCCTTCCCGTGAGTTGCTCTCCGATGTGATTAAAAAGTAACCTAATCCTATTTCATTTGGTGACAAAGATTCGCCATCACAAAGAGATGCTTGCTTATTGCTTGCTGAAACTAGTCTTCCTGTGATGGAATTTCTAGAATATAATTTAGGAAATGCCAAAAGCTACCTTATTCCCTGACATAGCTTTGGAATGTGTTTCAATATATTTGCATCCAAAAAAAACCCTTATTGTTTTCCTCTAAGAGTTATTTTCAAAAACGTGTATGATGTGATCCTGTGAAGATCTGTGTCTTTTCTAGAATTACTCAAATTTATCCTTCTTTATGATAGAGTAGTATTTCATTGTATATAACTACGTTTTCTTTATTCACTCATCTGTTGATGTACAAATAGGCTACTTCTAAGATTTAGATATTTTGAATTGTGTTGCTATAAACTTGTGAATCTACCTATCACTTTAATATGATGTCCTTAATTCTTTCAGGAAGGTACTTAGGAGAGGAACAGTGGAACCAAGTGGAATTTCTATTTTCAGTTTTTTTAAACAGTCTCCATAGAAATTTCCATAGTGATTATCATCTTACTTTCCCACCAAGAGTGTACAGGCACTCCTTTTTTCCTGGAGCCTCATCAGTATTTATTATTATTTAAGTTCTGGATGATAGGCATTCTTTTTGGAGTAGGATAGAATCTCAGTATTGCTTTAACCCATTTGCATTTCTCTAAGAGCCGATGATGCTGACCATTTTTTCACGTACTTACTGGTCAGTCACTTGTACTTGTGAGAAGTTTCTACAGTTGCCCATTTTTTGAGTGGGTCCTTTACTTGGGATGGGTCTAATTTTTTTAGTTCTTTATATATTTTAGGTATTAGTCCTCTGAGGAGTAGCTGGCAAAATATTTTTCCCATTCTGTAGTTTGTCTCTTCACTTTGCCCATTATTTCCTTCACTATGAAGAAGTTTTAAATTTGATATAATCCAATATTCTGATTCCTGATCCTATTTCTTGTCCAATTGGCATTTCTGTGCAGAAAATCCCTGTCAAATGCCTATGCCTTCAAAAGGGTTACCCATTTTAGCCTTCAACAGATTAAGTGTTACTATTTTAACATTTAGTTCTGTGGCTCATGCTGATTTTAGTTTCATACATGCTGAGATATGGGTCTCCCTTCAATCTTCTACATGTGTATGGTCAGTTTTTCGGAGATGATCTATTAAAGCAGCTCTCTTTCCTTCTGCATGTAGTTTTTACTCCTCTGTCAAAATTCAGTATCTGGATCTTCCTTCAGTTGTTTGTGCATCATCTATTCTGTTTCACTGACCCACAAGTCTATTCCATGCTGCTTTTATGGAGCTTCGTAATATAACTTGAAGCATCACAAGACTGTGATGACTTCTGCTCTGCTCTAGTTGCCCAAGATTGCTTTTGCTATTCTGATTCCACATGAATTTTATAATGATTTTCTCTAGTTCAGCGAGTAATGCCATTAATATTTTCATTAAGAGGTGTTTTTTCTTAAATTTAAGTGAAATAGAGAAATTTGGAATATGGTGTAGAATACATTGTACCTTGAGGTAAGAAGCTCTGATACTTCAACTATCCCTATGAGAAACTGGCATTTTTAAGTAAAACTATGAAGGTTTCCTTTAAGCTCAACAAAGGGGATACTGTCTAAACATACCTGAAATACTTGGAAAAAAAAACAACTAAAAAGATATTAAAGTGTTCTAAAGTTCTTAAGTGAGAAAGTGTCACTGATTTATTTTTCAATTCAGTAAACATATGACATTTTTAATGAAATTGTTCATTCACTCAAAAAAATTCATTAAAGCCACAAAACACTAACTACCAATGACACCTACTGTGTCTGAGCATTTCGCTCACTATCTTGATCCTCAAGATCACCTTCTGAAGTAAAGGATGTTATTAGTACTTATGAAGAGCTAGTAACTGGCATGCGCTTACAAGGCTGGTCGGCGATGCCCTGGGAGTTAACCCAAATGCTCCTCCTCTGGATACTCATTGTTTTCCTTAACAAGGGTTTTTGTCATAGACTGGACGAGTGGCTCAGTGAGCGACCACACACCATCTGTGTGAAACCCTGGATTGGAACTCCAGCATTGTAAAAGAGTATCTATCCCTATCATAAATACTAGTAGTGAGTAAATAAAATAAGTCACTGTAGAGAGAAGAGGATAACCACTTTTTAAAACATAGAGCATTTACAAAATGGTTCCTTGTATCCAAAACCACGCAGTGATTTTTCTTTTCCTGGTAGAACAAGAATAAAAAATGAGGGCATCGATTAAAGTGGGGCTCCTTCCTTCCCCCTCTACTTGCTTTAGTTAGAAAGTTATCATTTACTAGCGTTTCTGCCCATGACCTTATAGAATAGACACATTGGGTCCCTGTGCAAAAGTGCTACAGATTGTTTAAAAGAGACAGGAGAAGGTAAGGTTTGTAATGTCAAAATTACATCAGTACCTGTGTCTTCGAGCTAAACAAAGACTCCGTTGCGGAATTTTGCTTTCCAGTGGAACTTCCCGTTGGTTATGCTGGTGTGGAAGATAGGCCCGGCCCTCAGCACTGGGAACACAGTGGTCGTCAAGCCAGCAGAGCAGACCCCCCTCACCGCTCTCCACGTGGCGTCCTTAATCAAGGAGGTGAGCTTC